>SJYC01068529.1:0-54513 GCA_006408675.1 Madoqua kirkii | reverse complement strand
TGACTGTTAGGTGGGGCTCCCCTGGACTCCAGACTTTACTCCACCAGATACAAGATTACACAAGTTTTTCATGCCTGGATACCTTAGTGGTTTTGGTTCTCAGTTTTGGATGTTTTTGCTGTTAAGATGGCAAGCCTTTCAAAGATCCCTGATTAGTTTTGCAGAGGGAAGTATCCACTATTACTACCTTTTCATGTCCTGTATTTCACATACTCCCTTTAGCACAAGCTTGCCTGCCACACATCACAGAACATAATGTGAGTTACGAGTCCCCAGCTGAAAACTGGAGTGTGTAACTGCATCACGGTCCATTTCTAACCTGTAGCTCCAATCTACAAAGAGGCAACTGAGAAATGTCCCTATGGATTTCAATATAATATAGTGTTGATATTTTTTCCTCTTAGAGCTTACAGCAACTAAAGATTACATTGAAACTTTAAAGGAAGAGAGCAGTAAGACATGGGTAGACAGTTCCCTAGCAGGTTTCTGACAGGACTTGGACTTAATTATTTCACAGTGACAGTAATGTAAGGGGAGGAGGGTAGAGGGAAATCATTAAGTACAGATTCAAAGAACCTTGGGGATGATACTACATGTAGGTAGTTTTAAAACTGACTTATGCCTATCCCTCCGTTCCTTGGCAACATTGTTGCCTAGATTATAAATAATACCAATGAAATGTTAATAAATACTGGAGTGCCAGCTTATCTGGCAAAAAGGTGTCAGTTTAGTTTGGGCTTATCTGCATAACAAAAACTGCAAAGTGATTAACTCTTATGACATCTTTTCTGTTCCTTCTGATTTAAAAAATGGTTTTATTATAGTACTAACTATATTTTAAGGAGTAAAAAATTATGGATGGACTGATTAATACTGAATATTGGATTTGTGATATAGCATATAGTGTTACAAAATGACAGCTACTTGTGTGAGTTTCTTGAATTTTGAACTCTTTTTTCATTCATCTTTATATGGCAGGACCTGGCATATAGTAAACACAAAATCAACTTATTCATTCAACAGGCTTTTTTTTTTTTTTTTGAGGCCTACTATATACCAGATGCTAATATGGAGATATTTATCCTGGAGAAGCTATAGTTAGTAGGAGTGACACTCATCTATTATAAATCAACAATAAAAATACAGTTTCAATCTGTATGTTAAAATAAATGTTAAAATAATGAGCTGGTGTTGATGAATATAAGCATTAGAATATGCAGTGGCTAGTGCAGATTAGTTTACAATTCTTTGTGTTTGGAGATATGAGTGCCGGGTAGAAGTCGGATCTGTGTCTTCCCACTGGCAAACCAAGTTAGAAAGCTCACTGTTTCCTCACGATCCCTGAAAGAATTCCAGGAGGAAAGGCCCATGGAACAGTTGGGCTCTGCAGTTTATGTGAAAGCCTGCAGGCTGTGGGAAATGCTTAGGGAAGTCTCATCCTGACCTCTCAGATCTCCCCACAGTGGCTGAGGGACTGTGATGAGGTCTCCAGCTCCAGGAGTTTGCTTTGAAAAGTTTTGCTCTCCGCTCTCCTGCCAGCTTGCAAGCTGGAGATGTCTCCTGCTGAAAATAGAAGCAGGAGAAAGAGGTGGGAAGGCAGAAGACAGAAAGAGGCTGAAGGGGAGTTACTCTTAAGGGAGCCAAGATAGAAGGAGAGGGAGGAACTGAGAGGGAAGGAGGCACTCCTTTTGGTATGTGGTGTCCTTTCTCTGCTAGGAATTCCCATGCGCTGCTATTGATGCCTCATTTAATCATCCCCAGGACACTATGAAGGTATCCACTATTACTTCCAATTTCATTCATTCAATAAATATTCATTCTCTTCCCTGTGAGATAGTGAAGGAGGAGAGAGCCTGGTCTGCTGCAGTCCATGGAGTTGCAAACGACTCAGTGATCGAGCAACAACACTTTCTCTGTGAGGCCCTGTGGGTGGGAGGCCAGGAGACACTGTGGAGGTTCTGATAGGGGAAACCGAGGCCCGGGGAGGCAGGCATGGTGCTCAGGCCTGCTGCTTCTTAGCGGGTTTTTCACATCCGGCCGGGTTGGCACTGGACTAGCCAGTGCCACTGGCCCACTGGTGTGATTCGACAGGCTCCTCACCTGGTTCGGGCTGGGGGTCACCAGGATGGCGCAAGTGGCAGTGTGCTGACTTCACCCGCATCTCCCAGGCGGGGCTTCTGGCAGGGGCAGGCCCAGGCGCCCTGCAGGGAAGAGTTTCTCTCTGACTTGTGAAATTGCTCCGATTGAAGCCAGGGAGATTTACAACCTACTGAGATCTGGAGCTTGAATATCCGTGGAGGGGCATATGAAAAAGAACGGAAGTCCAACAGATTCTGTGAAATTTTATGATTTCATTTTCATTTCAAAGCTTTGAGAAGGGTTGGGTGGGGGAGAGGGCAGCAGTTCTCGGGAAGGCCCCTCCCCCCGCTCTCCTGCAGCAGGAAGTGAGCCCCGGGGGTGGGGGAGGGGGCGGGACCCAGAGAGAGGGTTGGGAGAGGTGTGACCACCTCTCCCCTTGGGTTTTCTTTGGGAAACTGAATTGAAAAGACAAAACAAAATTGAACCCAACAGTTCTCGCCACTGTTGTTCCTAGATTATTTGGCCATTGCTCTCCAGTTGGGATCAAAATACTGTACTTTTGAGTATTATACACTTAAGCATTTTTTAAAAAATAGTTGCTAAGTCCTGTATGACTCTTTGCAACCCTGTGAACTGCAGCATGTCCGGCTTCCCTATCTTTCACTGTCTTCTGGAGTTTGCTCAAACTTCTGTCCATTGAGTCAGTGATGCCATTCAACCATCTCATCCTCTATCATCCCTTGCTCCTCTTGCCCTCAGTCTTTCCCAGCATCAGGGTCTTTACAGTG
Organism: Madoqua kirkii; assembly: GCA_006408675.1. Taxonomy (NCBI): domain Eukaryota; kingdom Metazoa; phylum Chordata; class Mammalia; order Artiodactyla; family Bovidae; genus Madoqua; species Madoqua kirkii. The sequence goes on along the minus strand of SJYC01068529.1, from coordinate 51,646 downwards.
AGTTGGCACTGTACTGGCATTAAAAATGAGTAGGTATAGGCATAGGTAGACAGGGTGGTAAAAAGGAATTAACAAAGAGCTGTCGGTGAATATGATAAGAGTTGAGCCTGGACTCAAAGATGAGATAGATCTGGCTCTGAGATCCAATTCTGATACTACTAGAACAGTTAGAACTTGTTTCCCATCGTAATGGGAATAATAATTCCCACCACAGAGGGTGTTTCACATATTTAATGTCTCTCTTTTGCTTGCCATTCTCTAAAACAAATTAGACCATGCCACTCATGCTTAAAGCTCTCAAACATTCCCTCATTATACTTCGGATTTAAAAAAAATGTAAAAAGCTTAACAAGCCCTGACCCTTCCAACACCAATACAAATCACATGGATTCTCAGTAGTCTATCCACCACATGCTGCTTTTCTTTTCATAAAATTATCATTACTTGCAATTATAGAGGTGTTCTCTTAGTTATTGTTTGCCTCTCCTATGGAAGTACAGTCTCTTGGAGAGCAGGTATTGCTGCTAATTTTGTTCTTTAATCCACCATATAATCACATGATACCTGGAACTTAAGTTCAAGAAATATGTTTTGAACAACTTAATGAATGGATGAATGAAACGTGTCTGGTACACAGTAAGCTATCAGTAAATGGCAACATTTTCTATTCCTATTGTTAGTGGTAATGAGAAGCGGGGAAGGTGGACCTCCTATATATGAAACAGCTGGAGTGTTAAGCAGCTTTACTGTTCAAAAGTGCTTTTGCAAGCAGTGTCTCATCGTCATCCTCACACCAATCTTAAGAGGGAGGCAGGCCAGGTGTCCTAATCCACATTTTACCAACAAGGAAACGGAACTCAAGAAAAAAAATGTTCAGCTTCCAAGTCCTACAGCCAGCTAAGCAAGATCAAAGTGCAGATGCTCGAAAGTTCCTATTTATGTGGCCAGAAGGAACCTCAGAGCCACCTTCAGCACAATGCCAGGCAGAGCAATCACCCATCTCTGGGCCTTCCTTCTGATCTGGGGGAGAAGAGAGGTGTGGCCTTCCAGGTGACAGGGATATTTAAGACTTAAAGAAGTATCCTTCTAGCCACCTTCTCTGTAAAAATGTTAAAAAAAAAAAAAATTCAAACACACTAAAGCAGAAATGCCTGACAGTGTTCAAACTCCAGAGCCTCTGCCTAGAGACAGCTCAGAAGGACACACAGACCCTTACGTGGTCAACAGAGGCAGCAGGTGAGCAGAGGTGGATGAAGACTTCCTGAAGTGGGACTGGAGCTGTGAAGCAAAGCCCCCTGTCCTGAGCCCCCAGATCCTCTCAGTCCATCGTCTGGACCGTTACAGTCCCCGGTCCTCTGGAAGCACCGTCGTCCGGTGCTTGTGTTACTGTTCTATGGCTGCTATAGCAAATCACCACAAACTTGGAGACCTAAAATAACACATTTGTTCCTGCTCAGTTCTGGAGGGAAGAGGTCCGTAATCAGTTGAGATCAAAGTGTTGGCAGGGCTGTGCTCCCTCTCGGAGGCTCTGAGAGAAAAATCTCTTCCTTGCCTCTTCTGGGTGCTGGGCTACATTCCTTGGGCCGTAGCCACATCACCCCAATTTCTGCTTCTGTGATCATAGTAACTTTTTTTCTGCAGTAAAATCTCCCTCTGACTCTCATATAAAGACACTTGACTCTGTTTAGAACCCACCTAGATAATCCAGTGTAATCTCCTCTCAAGATCCTTAACTTAATTACAGCTACAAAGTTCCTTTTTCCAAATAAGGTCATATTCACAGGTTCTAGGAGTTAGGATTTTTTGATCTTTGGGAAAGATTTTAGGTTAAAACAATACATTGGAAATCACTTTCTTAGCTAGGTTCCTCATCTGACAGGTGAACAAACTGATGCCCAGAAGGGAGAAAGTCCAAAGTCATAGGACAGGTACAGAAAATGCTGTATTTAAGAAGCTGGGCCTTGGTATCTGTCTATCTAATGGAATATTACACAGCCATAAAAAAGAATAAAATATTGCCATTTGCAGCAACATGGATGGAACTAGGTAAGATCATACTAAATGAAGTGTGAAGTCAGACAAAGAAGGACAAATTTTCTATGATATCTCTTATATGTGGAATCTAAAAAAATAATACAATGAATCTCTACACAAAACAAACTCACAGACATAGAAAGCAACCTTATGGTTACCAAAGGGGAAAGAGGGTGGGGGAGGACTAAATTAGAAGTATGGGATTAACAGGTACAAACTACTGTACATAAAATAAATAAGCAATAAAGATTTTCTATATAACATAGAAAACAACATTCAATATTTTATAATACCATAATGGAAAATATTAGAAAATAATATATATATATACACACATAACTGAATCATTTTGGTGTACACCTGAAACTAAGACAGTATTATAAATCAGCTATTCTTTAATTTTTTAATTAAATAAAAAGAAGGTGGGCTTTTCTCTCTTATCATACAATTGTGATTCTAGAAAAGCCATGTTAAATATCCAGCCATTTCGAAATTCTGTTTTATTTTTGAAGAGAGGTTGGACATTTCATCACTTACCCAGAATGCTCTCTGAAAATTTCCAAAGACAGAAAGATGTGTTAACCTATTTTTACCCTGTGGTGGGTAATTAGTGTGGGCTCTTGAAATCCTATACAATGGCCTACTTTGGAGAAGCAGCTAAAAACAGCTCTACCTCAAACCTATTCCTTGATTTTCACAGTGTGAGTACATGTGCGCGGGCACCTGCTCAAATATGTGTGTGTGTGCACATGCACACACACACACACCAGCATGGCCAGGGGCCTGTCCTGTGTTCCCTACAGTTTCCCTTCCTGTGAGCAGGAAAAGGACGGCCTCAAACCCATCGGTCGGGGGGCTGCAGCAGAGCAGAGAGGAGGCCTGGCTGTGGCCTCATTTGGCTCTGTCTGCTCAGGACCCAAAACGCTTTGGTTTAGAGCCGGGGTCAGAAGCCTTCCTGTGTCGTGTTTCTCTCCCTGTCACTGCGACCTCACATCTCCCCCTTTCCCTTTTTATTTATGAAAGTTTTTTCTGACAAGTAGACCATTCCCTTCAAAGTCCCTATCAGCCTCCAGGGTTTCACTTTTTCACTTCTGGAGGAAATGACGAGTCACATAGAAAGTCACTGCTGTGTGTGCAGGCAGAGGCCACCAGATGGGAGGCAGCCGAGACGGAGCGAACGCAGAGCACCTGCACACGCACCCCCTCCCGGTGTAATCACAGCCGCGTACATATGCACAGCTCACAGGCCGCACCAGAAACCCACTCCCTGCACGCAGGCTTGGTGGGAACTGCCAGTTCTGTGGAAGAAAAGGCACTGAAATGTCTGTCCTGTCTCTATCACCGTCCATGTCACCACAGCCCGCCCCGTCCTAGATCTCACCCCCAGCTGCACCCTCCCCGTAAGAGCCGTGAAACCAACCAGACAGGAAGCCCTGCCTCTCCTCTCTCCTCATGTTAAATATCCAGCCATTTCGAAATTCTGTTTTATTTTTGAAGAGAGGTTGGACATTTCATCACTTACCCAGAATGCTCTCTGAAAATTTCCAAAGACAGAAAGATGTGTTAACCTATTTTTACCCTGTGGTGGGTAATTAGTGTGGGCTCTTGAAATCCTATACAATGGCCTACTTTGGAGAAGCAGCTAAAAACAGCTCTACCTCAAACCTATTCCTTGATTTTCACAGTGTGAGTACATGTGCGCGGGCACCTGCTCAAATATGTGTGTGTGTGCACGTGCACACACACACACACCAGCATGGCCAGGGGCCTGTCCTGTGTTCCCTACAGTTTCCCTTCCTGTGAGCAGGAAAAGGACGGCCTCAAACCCATCGGTCGGGGGGCTGCAGCAGAGCAGAGAGGAGGCCTGGCTGTGGCCTCATTTGGCTCTGTCTGCTCAGGACCCAAAACGCTTTGGTTTAGAGCCGGGGTCAGAAGCCTTCCTGTGTCGTGTTTCTCTCCCTGTCACTGCGACCTCACATCTCCCCCTTTCCCTTTTTATTTATGAAAGTTTTTTCTGACAAGTAGACCATTCCCTTCAAAGTCCCTATCAGCCTCCAGGGTTTCACTTTTTCACTTCTGGAGGAAATGACGAGTCACATAGAAAGTCACTGCTGTGTGTGCAGGCAGAGGCCACCAGATGGGAGGCAGCCGAGACGGAGCGAACGCAGAGCACCTGCACACGCACCCCCTCCCGGTGTAATCACAGCCGCGTACATATGCACAGCTCACAGGCCGCACCAGAAACCCACTCCCTGCACGCAGGCTTGGTGGGAACTGCCAGTTCTGTGGAAGAAAAGGCACTGAAATGTCTGTCCTGTCTCTATCACCGTCCATGTCACCACAGCCCGCCCCGTCCTAGATCTCACCCCCAGCTGCACCCTCCCCGTAAGAGCCGTGAAACCAACCAGACAGGAAGCCCTGCCTCTCCTCTCTCCTCAGGCATTTTGCCCAAGACCTCCTCTTTTATTACCAGCCTGTCATCCTCATTTTTCTTGATTTTATATCCAGCCTCTTGATACCTGGTTTTGGTCCTTTCTTGGCTTATGTCTTAATTTGAGTTTTTCCAGAAGGAGAGTTAAGCCTGTAGTTCAGGTGAGAGATGCATGTGTCTTTGGTAGGAAGGGAAGACAGAGAGCAAAGTGTGCCTGATGAAGTCACCCGATAAAGTAACTGGATCACTGTCCTGCAGGGCTGCTCTGGGAAACAGTGCAAACCACACACCTCCCCAAGGAGCGAGGGAGCTGCAGTATTTACACACCAGTTCCAGATAGTCTTTGGTGAGGGCTATTTCTGGGGGCTGAGAATTTCCCAGAGCTGTTGCCTGCCTTTCACAGGCACAGAGCAGCTTTACGTGGTGCTGGGAAACGAAGCCCTCAGGCATAGGGATGCAGCTGCTGGCAGTTGGAAGGTACAGGGTTTGGGAGATCTGGATGGGCACTGATAGTATCTGCCCAGCTTGCCAGGTTTGGCTCCTTCCTCAGCTTTCTATTCCTGACTCAAGACAGTCCCATCACACAGCTTCTTTAGAACTTGGAAATGAAAAGGCAGAGTGAGTGTTAGTTCTCTGCTTCTGAGGAGCACTATCTCCCACTGTTTGAATAAAGGCTACTATGAGAAAAAGGAAACCAGCACACTAAGAGAAATAAACCCGAGTGAAGGAGAGCCTTCTGTTGGGTTCTACCCCACGATTCCAGTTGCCTTGAGATCCAGCTAAGTCCCCCTCTCTGAGCCTTTCAGGAATTCGCCTCTTCTGCTTAAGCTATTAGAGTTGGGTTTTTTCCAAACTCAGATGAATTCTGACTACTGTACTCCTGAACGGTTTTGAATTGCTCTCACCTGCCTCTGTCCACAAATAATAATAAAGATGGTGATAATAATAAATATTGCACTGCTGCTATGTGTCAGATATTTTCTAAACACTTGGGTGTAAAGGGGAAAGTGATTATTTTTTTCTTATGAACAGAATTTACCTGCCCATGATCCTAGACTTCTTTCTTGGTTTTCTTTATGTTCTCTAACAGCCCTTCTTTGAGCACCCATACTCCCTGGACTATGTATTTCATATGACCAGTTCCTACCCAGCCTTTGGGTCTTGCTTAATGCTCTCTCTTTAAGATATATTTCTTCTCTTAGCCAGTATGAAATAACTGGTGCTGTCCCACTACATATCTCTATTAAAAAACATGATTTCCATAGTGCTCCAGAAATTTAATTTCTTTTGGCAAAGAGAATAGACATCCATTAAAAAAAAAGTTGAAAAAATTTCGTGTATGGTAGTCAGGAGCCTTTCAGTTTCAAAAGGAGGATTTATTGACTCCTATAGGAAAAATTTTAAGAATAGTCAGCTTCAGGTATAGCTAGATCTAGGATTTCCAGCAATGCCATTATTAGTGCTGGCATGTCTCTATGTTTTCCTTGGTGCTATCCTCATTCTTCAAGTGAGCATTAGCCACAGGGTAACCTCTTTCTTCATGCCCAGCGGTTTTAGGATGACATCCTATAAGCAAAATCCTAATGCTAATGTTTATTAGCTTTCATTGGCCAGGTCTTGTAACAGATCCTTGACTTATCACTGTGGCCAAAAGCATGTGGTACTCTTATTGATCATGTCTGGGTAACGTGACCCTATTTGAATTTACAGGGAAGAGTTAGGTTTCGTGACCCACGTAGCCTGGCTTTGAGAAGTGAGTCTCTAATGGAAAACAGGAAAACTCTTTCCAGAGAAGTGGAATGGATGCAGGGCCCACAGAAATATTATACTGTGCAAATACCTAGCTGAGAGAACACTTTCATACATGTGATTCTTGGGCACATTTTCTGCCAGTCAATAACGAACTGTAACATTTAACCACAAATCCATAAGTTCTTCTCTGTTTTTCTGGAGAAAGAGGATGAAGGCAGTGAAAAGACAGAAGGATCCAAAGGGTGGTGAGAGTTTCCTGGTGTCAAGGAGGAAGAAGCATTTATAAAAGGGCGGCAAAGGATGCTCAGATGTGCTTCAAAGACAGAAGATTCTGTCTTAGCTGGTTCTGTTTTCCTTCACCTTGGTAGGTGATGTGAGTGGTACTCAAAATACCTTGCATGTGTATGTGTGTCTGCTGGCTTTGTATAACGGAGCTTTTCCTCTTGGGCCTTTTCATTGGAAGACTGCTCTCAAACACATTTGGCAAGTTTCCATGGGATCTTAGTTAAGTAAAGGAGAGAGGGGGATCTTGGAGAGGCACTCTGCTCTTAACCATCAGGAGACTTGAGTAGCTTTGGATAGCCATTATCATTCTGCATTTTCCAGAGTTTGAAATTTTCATTATAGATTCTTGTTACTTGCCCAGAAGCACTGATACTATTGTATTAACTTTCTGTTTAATAATTCAGTTTGATCAAAGTATGGATTGTTTGTGGGAGGGAGATTAGCTGAGACTTCAAGCAACTCAAGATCCATTAAATCCTGGAGCAGCTCACTATGAAGAGGTCAGGAGAAATTGTCTGCCTTAGATCAGAAGACTTACCGTCCACAAAATAATAGCTAGCATTCACGGAGGCCTTGCTAAGAGCTTACTCAGTGAACGTTAACTCATGTAATCCTCAGGACAATTCTGCATTCCGGGTTCTATTAGCATCACTATTTTACAAATAACAAAACTTTCCTAGGCTTACGGAATGAGTACAGTGGAAGAGTTGGGATTAGAACTCAACCTGTCTGCCTCCAAAGTCCACGTTCTAATTGTTAACCTGTCCTCCAGAATCAGCCTTGGCAGACTTTACCTTTGGAAGGCATATGAAGCATATCTAGCTCTACCTCTCACGAGCACAGATACTTCTGATGGAGAAACTGCCATTCAACCTTACTACTTGAATCTCTCCAGTGACGGGGTGCTCATTACTTGTCAAGGGGGCCATTTAGATTATTTGCTGTAGTGATTTTTAAAAACTTATTTATTGTTAATTGAAGGATAATTACTTTACAATATTGTGTTGGCTTCTGCCATACATCAACACGAATCAGCTTTAGAGATGCATATATCCACTCCCTCCGAACCTCCTTCCCACCTCCCACCCCATCCCACCCCTCTAGGTTGTCACAGAGCACTGAGTGTGCGTTCTCTGCATTGTACAGCAAATTCCCACTGGCTGTCTATTTTATACATGGTAATTATATATTTCAATGCTGCTCTCTTAATTCATCCCACCATCTCCATTCTCTACTGTGTCCACAAGTCTGTGCTATGTTTCTTATGCTGCGCTATAATGATTAAGTTGCTTTTTGTTTCCCCTAAACTAAACTCCAACTACCCTCATTGTAGCTCTCATCCTTGATATGAGTGATGATGGCCCTGTAACCAAACAAGTACAGAAGAAGAGACAGAGAAATTGGGTAGCTTGCCCAGCATCACACAGATTAGAATCCTAGTCTGACTCCAAAATTATACCCAAGGAAACCAATGTCTCCCAGGAGCAGAATCTTTGCCTTTGAAGTATTTCATTTGGTTACAATTCAGTTTTACTTACTGAGCCATAGTCTTGGTTTGAAGGGTTGGGGTGGGGGATACCAGGCTTTGAGGACTCATGCACAGATGTATGTGAGACAGAATGAGTACTTCCCAGGAATTCCCCATCTAAAAAATCACATAGATGAATATGTCTGTGGTCTGAGGCCCAGCTAGGATCTAACTTCACAGAGAGGATGCCTTCAGCTGGGGTCAGATGAAGCAGCTGAGAGAACCCTGTCTACTGACCATCTCCTCTAGGGGTATATCATGGGCTGACCACAGGTATCTTCAAAGTGTTTTCTTCTGTTTCCTCCAAAGCCTTTTTTTATCAGAATGCTTGTGCTCTGGGAGGAGGTTCAGTTTAGTTGCTCAGTTGTGTCCGTCTCTTTGCGACCCCTCCCTGTCCATCACCAACTCCTGGAGTTCACTCAGATTCACATCCATCGAGTCAGTGATGCCATCCAGCCATCTCATCCTCAGTTGTCCCTTTCTTCTCCTGCCCCCAATCCCTCCCAGCATCAGAGTCTTTTCCAATGAGTCAACTCTTCACATGAGGTGGCCAAAGTTCTGGAGTTTCAGCTTTAGCATCATTCCTTCTAAAGATGTCCCAGGGCTGATCTCCTTCAGAATGGACTGGTTGGATCTCGTTGCAGTCCAAGCGACTCTCAAGAGTCTTCTCCAACACCACAGTTCGAAAGCATCAGTTCTTCAGCACTCAACTTTCTTCACAGTCCAACTCTCACATCCATACATGACCACAGGAAAAACCATGGCCTTGACTAGACGGACATTTGTCTCTGCTTTTCCATATGCTACCTAGGTTGGTCATAACTTTTCTTCCAAGGAGTAAGTGTCTTTTAATTTCATGGCTGCAGTCACCATCTGCAGTGATTTTGGAGCCCCCCAAAATAAAGTCTGACACTGTATCCACTGTTTCCCCATCTATTTCCCATGAAGTGATGGGACCAGATGCCATGATCTTCATTTTCTGAATGCTGAGCTTTAAGCCAAGTTTTTCATTCTCCACTTTCACTTTCATCAAGAGGCTTTTTAGCTCCTCTTCACTTTCTGCCATAAGGGAGGAGCTCTCCACAAAGACCTGCTTCTGGCCCCAGTGCTGAAGGGTGGGAAAAGACCTGAACGTACAGGCTGAAGCAGGCAGTGGGAGGGGCCAGTGCTAACTGCCTGGGGCACTGGGGAAAGCTGCCAGGAGCTAACAGTTGAAGATAGCTATCAGTACTTTTCTATAATCCAGTACTGTGTTCTCCAAACCTAAAGCCACTGAGAGCTTCCCTGAGGCCCTTACGCAGGGTTAGTCACTTAGCATTCTGTACACACCCTGCTCTCTGTCTCACTTCAGCACATTGTATTATAATTGTGCTTACATTCCGTTCTCCTTCACTAGAATGCCGGCTCCCAAGACTAGTCTTACCTTACAAATCTCTGCCCCATGTTGGGACATCACCTGGAAAGTGCTTTGCCAGGTACTTGTCACACCACACATTTCACTTATTTTTTTATCCATTGTCTTTCTCTACTCCAACTGAAATACAAGATCTTTGTATACAGGCACTTTATCTGTTTCACACAGAAATGTGTCCTCAGCACCTAGGACAGTACCCAGTAATGTCTTGGTTCTTGGTATTCGATAGGTGAGTGACCTTCCCTGGCTGAGACTGGAGGGGAACAGGGTCGGGGTAGGGACAAGAATCAGAAAGGGGCTTGGTTCACCAGGTACCAGATGCTGGTTAGGTTCTAGTATCCTTTATTACTAGTAACCTTTATTGGGTTAGAATATGAGTCATCTTCCTTCTTATTGTCATTTTAAAGGTATCTGTTCAACAGTGTTTGAAACAATAACCTACAATTTTGATGAAGCAATGAGTTAGAAAATAGACCATAAGTACAATGCTGAAAAGTTTTAAATATTGCCTCTTAAGAAAACCCACATCACTGTATATGTTAACAGGACATTAAATGAGACTGCTTGTGTGTTCTTGAGAGTTGGAAAACCAGAAGGCAAAGAACACCTATAGAAGTGTTAGAAGTTGTGCCTGGCATGCTAAAGAGGTTTCTCCTAGCACTAGTTTATAACCCATGTTGTAGGAAGGATGATTTTGAAGAAAGCTGTGGACGTGCTAATTTTCTTCTTTCCCTTTATTTTGAGCCATGTGAAGAGAGGTTTGTGAGAATCATTCAGCCAGGTTGACATGTGTTCCCTGGAATTTTGAGGACCCAGTGACTCCTAAGGGAGAAATCTAAAGGCCACTGTATGTGATCAAGCAAAATGCAGAAAGGGCTGTCCTGACTGCCTCTGGCCAGTCAAGTGGACAAGATAAAGGCCTCATGGAAGGCCAGCTGGGGATCATCCTAAATTGGATCTTTCCCAAGAAACCTACCTGAAGTGATGATGTGACTGGACAGGGAGGTGGATTACCCTATGACCAGCTGGAAGAGGCAATGTCTGTCCCAGGAGAACTTTAGAAAGGAGGTCTACTTGGAATCCCACTCCTGGGCATATATCTGGAGAAAAACATGATCTGAAAGGATACATGCTCCCCAATGTTCATTGAGCACTGTTTACAAAAGCCAAACATGGAAGCAACCTAAATGTCCATTGGCAGAGGAAAGGATAAAGAAGATGTGGTGTACATATACAGTGGAATATTATTCAGCCATTAAAAAGAGTGAAATAATGCCATTTGCAGCAAGATGACTGGACCTAGAGAGTGTCATACTGAGTGAAATAAGTCAGACAGAGAAGGGAAACTATTGTATGCCATTTCTTATATCTGGAATCTAAAAAGAAATGATATAAATGGACATACTTGCAAAACAGAAATAGACTCACAGTCTTAGAAAATGAACTTGTGGTTGCTGGACGGAGGCATAGTTGGGACTATGGGAAGGTCATGTACTATTGCTATATGAAAAATGGATAACAAACAAGGGCCTGTTGTATGGCACACGGAACTCTGCTCAATGTTATGTGCCAGCCAGGATGAGAGCCGGGTTTGGAAGAGAATTGGATACATGTATATGTATGGCTGATTCCCTTCACTCTTCACCTGAAACTACCACAACATTGTTAACTGGTTATATCCCAAGACAAAATAAAAAGTTTAAAGTTTGAAATTAAAAAGAAAGAAAAGGCGGTTTAGCAAGGAATCTCCAAGGGACCCATTAAAGCCCCCATAGGAGAAGAAGCCAGCAATTGTGCCTCTAGAGTCCAAAGCCAGGACACAACTGTATTAGTAAAGTAAGACTCTTCTTATCCTTAACTTCTTTCTTCCTTCTTTCTGAGCCTTGAGGAGCCCAAAGCAGCCACCCTGTGGAGGGGGAGGAAGTAGAGTGAGAGAAGGAAGCAGCAGCTTTGCCCCCATCTCCTGAGCCAACACTTTAAAGTTCTGTGCCAATTATTCTGCTGTGACTTTCCTTAGTGGCCAGAATTCAGAGCCAGAAGGGGCCTTCCACCTATGTGAATGCTTGCTAAGCACTTCTCAACCTAGGAGGTCTTCAGTTGCAAGCAAGTTGAAATCTAACTCAAGCCAATTTAACATTGCATGGTACTTCCAGGCCCACACAATCGAAAAACTTGTATGGAGGCCCACTCACCTGGCTCAAGTGGTAAAAACCCACCTGCCAATGTAGGAGGCATTGGGTCCATGGGGACATGGGTTCCATCCCTGGGCCAGGAAGATCCCTTGGAGAAGGAAATGGCAACCCACTCCAGTATTCTTGCCTGGAGAATCCCCATGGACAGAGGAACCTAGAGGGCTACGGTCTATAGGGTTGCAAAGAGTAGGACATGAAGTGACTTAGCACAGGAAGGCTATTAGGTATGGTTTGTTCAGAGATTTGGTTTCATTTCACTGTATCTTCCTCAACTTTGGACTGGTCTTCATCCTCAAGCTTCCCTCGTGGTATGAAGATGGCTGCAGGTATCTCCTGGAGCAATGTGTCTCCTTATCCACAGCCTGGGGAGAGATATACTTTTACAAATAATCAAAGAAAAGCCCAAGCTTCTCTCTGTTTGGAACGAGTTAGGCCCCATGTCTGTTTCTGAACAAGAGCAGCTCCAAGGACCATGAGATTACTCTGGTGGCTTGGACGCTGGAGTTGGATGGGGTTAAGTCCTTCCAAATAGCATGGCTGGAACACCTTGAGGGTATGTGTGGAATGGATGCTGGGGGGCAAACACCTGTTTACTATAGTAGGGAATTGAACCCAGTCCTTCCCAGTGGCAAGTCCCTTCTGATCTAGCAGTAACAAAGGAAAATCTCCAGGGTCAAGTTGTGAAATCCCTTGTCAAGCTGGAGGTACTTATTGAGAAAGACCAAGGGTACTTCCTAATGATTTGCTCTTAAGAACATACCAACCTCATGGATTCATAAGAAAAGACTACCTCCTCCCAGACTATGCAAGGAGTCAGGCAGTTTTTCCCCTAAAGCTTGCAGAGTTTCAAAAGAAGAGCCTCACTGAAGTCGAAAGCGTCTCATACAGTTACCACATCATCTAAAGGGTTTCTTATGGCTAACACTAGCCTGGAACTGCTGACCACAGGGCATATGTCCTTGGGTCCTGGGACTTGGTCACCCCAATGCTGAGGTGGCAGCAGGAAAAGTTCCAGCTTGAACTCATTTCCTGATATTTCCCTTGTCACACAATAAAGAAAGAGAGAGCCATCTTTTCAACTTGGGGCAATAATCCATCTCATATAATTACATTAAGATGGCTCCCAAATGCTCTGTTCCCACCATCTCTTTGAAATGCATTAGATATGAGACTAGAAGAAAGCTGAGTGCTGTCTGCAAAGAGCTTGTAAAAAGTTTCCGTTGTTATAAATGCAGAAAGGAAATATGCTAGACATTAGCTGTATGTCACAGTCCAGCTCTTCTAAGAATGGTCTCCTTATAAAGAACTCTCACTCATCATAGACCACATTTTTATACTCTTTTATTCTCTGAGAAATTGCTGCTGAAGTTAATAATCGTATCTTAGGTTGCTAACTTCCCCTGGAAAACTTTCCTGTTCAGGATTCATTCTTGATGTTACTGAAGTGACCATGTACCTAAGTTTCTCTAGGACAAGTTATCCATGTTCTAGTTTAGCATTTATCTCAGACAAAAACATCCCGATTTTGACAACAAATTCTGTGGTCGTTCTAGTGGTTATCCACTCGGTTTATGCTGCAAAGCATACTGGGAGATGGAGAAAAAAGATGGAAACAGACGGGGCCAACCATAATACATCGCTGCAATTTCTAGTCTTTACTATGTGTCAGGTCCTGTATTAAGTGCTTCATGAGTTATATCCCATTTAACCCTCATAACGATCCTTCAAAGGCAGCGGTACTACTATGCTTATATGAAAAAACAGAAGTAAAATTAGACAAATGGCTCGAGCAACTTGGCCTGGTTATTAAATGGAAGAGATGGAATTCAAACTTAGACTCCAGAACTAGAGAGTTTAATTACTATATAATATTGATGTTGAGGTCAACAACCAGAAAGCATAGCAGTCCTTGTGCTAGACACAGTCTAGGGTCCAAATGATGGTGCACACCAATGCCGGGATCAGTTATCTTATCACTGAAGATGCTTTTATCTTTGGGCAGCAGAAAACTCCAACTCAAAGTGGTTTAAGCCACATTAGCTCACAAAGGAGAAGCCCTGAGGCAGGGAGGCTTCAAGTTGGGTGGGCAAGAGTTTCAGTGGCCTTGGTGAGGACCCAGTGTATGCTCTTATATCCACAGTGTTTGCTTTACCACAGGCTGGGGTCCCTCTGCTTTATATAGTTGTTGCACTAACAATAAAGGGTACATGCTTCCTTGTTTTCACCCAGTAGGAAAGAGAGGGTGGCTTCCTGTGATTTTTAAGACTGAAAAAATATTTTTCCCAAAACACCCAGTTAATATCTCATTGCTGAAAATGGCTTAGACCTGCACCTCCTAAGACCAGTCACTGGCAAGGAGGTTATTCTTGCACACTTAGAATGGAGTGGAATGGCCTTAGGGGCCTCAACTGCAGTGTTTACTCACACAACCAAGGCAGAACTGGAAACCCAGTGATGGGAAATTCTGGGCAGTGTGAACCTTTGGAGCCCTGGTTCCTGAGTTAGTGATATGGGCTTAACACCCCATTTTTTCACTTTCCAGCAAAAACTTGGGCAATTTTCTTCCCCTGTCTAAACTTTGATTTTCTCCACTGTAAAAAGAGGATTAATAATAGTATCTGCTACATTGGATTGTTCTGAGGATTACTTTAAACTATTTAAAATAGGTAAGAGCAGGTAGCTCAATGCTTGACCCATAGTAGGATTTTATGAAACATAAATTCCATCCCCTTTTATGGCAGACTAGTATAAAAGACCATCTCAACCCCCTACCACATCCCAGACTCTATAGGGTATATGTACATAGTACAACTTTTATATAACACTGATATTTCTGCCTTTTATTTAGATGTGTTTTTTTCTGTTTAGGATCTTGGTAACACCACTCCCTGTGGGTATATGAGGAGACATATTCTATATTAGTCTTAAGAGCTGGCTTAAGACTAAATATTAAAAAAAAAAAAAATGAAGATCATGGTATCCAGCCCCGTTAGTGAGTGAAGTGAAGTTGCTCAGTTGTGTCCGACTCTTTGCGATCCCATGGACGTAGCCTACCAAGCTTCTACATCCATGGGATTCTCCAGGCAAGAATACTGGAGTGGGTTACCATTTCCTTCTCCAGGGGACCTTCCTGACCCAGGGATCGAACCCGGGTCTCCTGCATTGGAGGCAGACGCTTTAACCTCTGAACCACCAGGGAAGCCCTCCAGCCCCATTACTGCACGGCAAATAGAAGGGGAAAAGATGGAAGTAGTGACAGATTTCCTCTTCTTGGGCTCCAAAATCACTGCAGACAGTGACTGCAGTCATGAAATCAGATGACTGCTTCTTGGCAAGAAAACAATGACAAACTAGACAGGGTGTTGAAAAGCAGAGATATTACTCTGCCAACAAAGATCTACTTCCCAGTGGTCACGTATGGTTGTAAGAGCCGAACCATAATGAAGACAGAATGTCAAAGAATTTATGCCTTTGAACTATGGTGCTGGAGAGGACTCCTGAGAGTCCTTTGGACAGCAAGGAGATCAAGCTGGTCAATCTTAAAGGAGACCAACCCTGAATATTCACTGGAAGAACTGATGCTGAAGCTGAAGCTCCAGTAATTTGGTCATCTGATGTGAACAGATGACTCATTGGAAAAGTCTCTGATACTGGGAAAGGCTGAGGGCAGAAAGAAGAGGGCATCAGAGGATGAGCTGGCTGGATGGCATCACTGATGCAATGAGCATGAAGCTGGGCAGACTCCGGGAGATGGTGAGGGACAGGGAGGCCTGACGGCCTGATGTGCTGCAGTCCATGGGCTCACGAAGAGTTGGACACGACTGAGTGATTGAACAACAATGGCATCAATATCCTATATAATCTTAGGGTAGAGACAGAGTGTGTCCAACTCTTTGCAACCCAAAGGACTGTAGCCTGCTAGGCTTCTCTGTCCGTGGAATTTTCCTGGCAAGAATCCTGGAGTGAGGATCCAGGATCCTCCAGGGGATCTTCTGCATCCAGGGCTCAAACTTGCATCTCTTGCATTTCCTGCATTGGCAGGCAGATTCTTTACTACTAACGCCACCTAGAAAGTCCCAAGAGACAAAACATGGCACAAGAAATCAGAATAAAGAAGGCAGGGCTTTAAGCAATTAGGAAGATAAGAAATGAGAGTAGTTGTTTCTTTTTGGTTCTTATTCTTCAGGATCTGGATGTCAAAGAGTTTAGAAGTGGTGAGGGAGACAGGAGCATTCTGAGAGCCGGGGAGTTGTATTGCAGGGCACCTTAAGTGTGATGAATGGACCATGTGTTTTAAGCCAGGCTATAAGGCTGGTTATATGCTAGTTTCTGTTTTGATTTCTCTTTTGTTCTTAACAGTCACAAGAAAAGCGGGCTTGAATGTACCAGTCTTTGCTAGTGAGACTTATGGGACAACTCCTACCTGGGCCCACATTTGAGCTGCAGTATCAAAGGAGCAACAGTACCCAATGTGGTCAATGTGGTGATGGCAGTGGTATTTAATAGAAAATCTCAGAAGGAAAGAAGATTTTCCAACAGTGGTTAGTCTCCTCTACCTTTATGGAGAGTCTTCTTACATCACCAATCTTGGAGACACCAAGATATTATTAAGGAATCAGAAGTGAAGTGAAAGTCGCTCAATTGTGTCCAACTCCTTGCGACCCCATGGACTATACAGTTTATGGGATTCTCTAGACCAGAATACTGGAGTGGGTATTTTTCCCTTCTCCAGGGGATCTTCCCAACCCAGGGGTTGAACACCCAGGTCTCCCACATTGCAGGCAGATTCTTTACCAGCTGAGCCACAAGGGAAGCCCAAGAACACAGGAGTGGGTTGCCTAATCCCTTCTCCAGCAGACCTTCTTGACCCAGAGATCAAATTGGAGTCTCCTGCACTGCAGGCAGATTCTTTACCAACTGAGCTATCAGAGAAGCCCAGTGAAAGTCGCTCAATTGTGTCTGACTCTTTGTGACCCCATGGACTGTATAGTCCATGGAATTCTCCAGGCCAGAACTGGAGTGGGTAGCCTTTCCCTTCTTTAGGGGATCTTCCCAACCCAGGGATCAAACCCAGGTCTCCCACATTGCAGGCAGATTCTTTACCAGCTGAGCCACAAGGGAAGCCTATGGGAATCAGAGGGGTCTCTCATTTGTGATTAACAGTCTCTTTGTTAGAGCAGGCCCATGGCTGGAGAGTTCAGTATCCAGCAGGACATGAGCCAGAGAGCAGAGCTTGAGCAAATGGGCTAATGGTCAGTTTAGGACTCTAGTTCTAGGGGGCAGATGGTACACAAGCCACAAACCAGAGAGGAGAGGCACAGATCATTGGAAGTGGCAGACAGGATGAGGGGAAGGCTTCAACGCAACAGCTTCATTCAGAACATTCTAAAAAAACATTTGCCAATTCCAGACTCTACCTTCTAGTAAGAACAGGCTGATGACTCCCCTCCACAGTCAGTGAAAGCTACGTGAGTTTCCTCCCTCCAACTCCTCCTTCTTAGTGTACTGAGAAGCTACATTTCAAAGGTGATATGGGGCAGCAGTTTTCTGAGACATGGAGTCTCTGAGAACTATGAAGATAACTCCAGGATTGAGAATAGCTGGGGATGAAGTTGGGAAGACAAACAAATAGGCAGATTTCAGGGATACATCACCTTGACCCCAGAAAGTTCCACTTTCCTCTGTTTTGATCAGTGCCTTGAAGAGATTCTGGCACAAAATAGATACTCAATAAATCAATGAATTCATGTTTCAGATATTGTAGCTCTCTGTAGATATTCATTTGATGAAAGGATTCCACCAAAAAAACTGTAAGCAAGAAAGTTACCACTTTAGAATATTTTTAGAAGATGCCTGTCCCATATAAGAAGGGATAAAGTTAAGACTTGTTTGCAGGGATGGTTCTCCACTTAGGCTCAAAACCCAACTTGGTTTTGAGTTTTAAAAGAAGTCATCAGATATACAGATGGTCAATAGGCACGTGAAAAGATGCTTAACATCACTAATTATTAGAGAAATTTAAATCAGAGCTACAGTGAGGTGCCACCTCACATCAGTCAGATGGCTATCATCTACAAATAACAAATGTTTGAAGGGTGTGGAGAAAAGGAACCTTCCTATACTGTTGGTGGGAATATAAATTGATGCAATCACTATCGAAAACAGTATGGAGTTTCTACAAGAAACTGAAAATAGAGTTGCTATATGATCTAGCAATCCTACTCCTGAGCATATTTATAGAGAAATCTCTACTATGAAAAGGTATATGCATCCCAATATTCATAGCCTTACTAGTTACAATAGCCAAGACATGAGAGCAACCTAAATGTCCATCAGCAGATGAATGGATAAAGAAGATGTGGTATATATATATATATATACAAGGGAATACTACTGAACCATCCAAAGAACAAAATAATGCCATTTACAACAAAGTGGATGGATATAAAGCTTATAATACTAAGCGAAGTAAGTTAGAAAGACAAATACTATTAATATGAAAAAAATTAAAAAGTGAAAGCGTTAGTTGCTCAGTTGTGTCCAACTCTTTGCAACCCCATGGACTGTAGCCTGCCAGGCTCCTCTGTCCATTGAACTCTCCAGGCAAGAATACTAGGGTGGGGAGCCATTCCCTCCTCCAGGGGATCTTCCTGATCCAGGTCTCCTGCATTACAGGCAGACTCTTTACCATCTGAGTCACCAAGGAAGCCCTCCTATTCATTTATGATATCACATATGTGGAGTCTAAAACATGACACACATGAACTCATCTACGAAACAGAGACAGATGCACAGACCCAGAAAACACATCTGTGCTTGCCAAAGGGGAAGTAGGGTGGAGGAGGGATGGACTGAGTATTGGGGATTAGGAGATGCAAGCTATTACATATAGAATAGATAGACAACAAGGTCCTACTGTATAGCTCAGGGAATTATATTTGATACCCTATAATAGTCCATAAGGGAAAAGAATATATATATAGAGTAATTGAGTCACTTCATATACCAGAAACTAAAAGAAAAACATTGTGAATCAACCATATTTAAAAAAAAATTTTTTTAAGGCATCAGAATAGCCTACGTCTTTTAACTCTCCTCTGTTGCCCTTTCTAGACTGTGATGACAGCTGGATAAGAGCATGTTATCAGAGGGAGTGATTGGCATTCTTGGTGTATCTTTTTATTTTTTGGAGAAACACAAGCTCTCTGATTCTTCCATAACAATGTTCTTTATTTCCGCAAAGGACAAGAATAAAAATATACTTGAAGTGGCTGCTATGAGCAAGATACCTTCACACCTTATGCCATATGATCACACTAGAACCTTCAGAGGTGGCTCTTATTCTCCTCATTTTTAAAATGAGGCACAGGAAGATAAAGTACCTTACCAGTGATCACACAGGGAGGCAAACACAGGACTGCACTCACATTTGCCTGACTCTAGTAGGCATACTCTTTTATATTGGTTTTCATGGTAGGAAGAGTGATTTTCAATAGCTATGAAAGTAAAATGATTTTTGAAGGGCTGCAGAGAACTGAGATCCATTAAATAAAGCAGGTTACATAGTCCTCTCCTCTAATAATATTTCATTAAATAAATTTGATACTTAACTGCTTATAGTGCTTAAAGCTGAAGCAGGCTTGGAGGTACAAGTGGAAATTGCTCATCTTTCTCCCCTCTTATTCATCGGTAATTTTGTGGCAATGCACCTGGGTCCACATCCATGAGAAAATGTCAGGAGTGAGGAGACAGGCAAGATTCCAGTGGCATTTTTGAAGAAGTTAAAAAAACACTTCTAAAATTTATATGGAACCACGAATGACCCTGAATAGATGAAGAAATCCTGAGAAAGGAGAACAAGTCAGGAGGCGTCACACTTCCTAATTTCAAGCTATATTATAAAGCTGTAGCCATCAACATAGTATGGTACTGATATAAAAGCAAATGGACCAGTGGAACAGAATCAAGAGCCCAGAAATAAATTCAAGCACAGAGAGTCAATTAATATTTGACAGAGGAGCCAAGAATACTCACTGAAGAAATAACATCTCTTCAATAAATTGTGCTGGGATGATTGGGGATATTCATTTTAAAGAACGAAATTAAACCTCTATCTCAAGGTTTACAAAAATCAAATTGAAATTGATGAAAATTTAAATGTAAGATCTAAAACCATGTAACTCCTAGAAAATAGTATAGGAATAAAGCTATTTGATGTGGGTTTTTGCAATGAATTTTTTGAAAATCACACCTAAATCTCAAGCAACAAAAAATAAACACGTGGAACATCAAACTTAACAGCTTTTGTACAGCAAAAGAAACCATTAACAAAGTGAAGATATTTGCAAGCCATATAACTGATGAATAAGAGAGTATTTGTTGCTCAGTTGTGTCTGACTCTTTGTGACCCCCATGGATTACAACTCACCAGACTCCTCTATCCATGGGATTTTCCAGGCAAGAATACTGGAGTGGGTTGCCACTTCCTTTTCCAGGGGATCTTCCCAACCCAGGGATCGAACCTGGGTCTCCCAAATTGCAGGCAGATTCTTAGCTGTCTGAGCCACCAGGGAAGCCCTAACTCTTTGATAAAGGGTTAATATCCAAAATGTATAAAGAACTCATACAACTCAGTAGCAAAAAGCCTAATGACCCAATTAAAAATGGCATGGAACAGAACAGACATTTTTCCAAAAAAGATATTCAAAAGGTTAAGAGGCATATGAAAAGATTCTCAACATCACTAATCACTAGGAAAATACAGATTAAATCCACAATAAGATACCATTTCACGTCTATCAGAATGGCCATCATCAAAAAGACCAGAGATAACAAACTCTAGCCTAGATGCAGAGAGAAAGGAAACTTGTGCACTGTTGCTGAGATTGTAAGTTGGTAGAGCCACTATGAAAAACAGTACAGAGATTTCTCAGAAAATTAAAAAAGAACTATCATATGATCCAATATAAGAGAAATGAAAACACTGTGTTGAAATGATAGTGAACCCTCATGTTCATAGCAGCATTGTTTACAATAGCCAACACATGGAACCAACTTCAGTGTCCATCAATGGAAGAATGGATAAATACTATATAATACAGACACACACACAGAGGAATATTATTCAGCCCTAAAAAGGTGAGGAAATCCTACCATTTTCACTAACATGGCTACATCTTGAAGACATTATGCTAAGTAAAATAAATTAGACAGAGAAAGACAAATATTGTATGAGTTCACTTATATGTAGAAACTGAAAAAAAAAACATCCCAAACTCATAAAGAGATCAGATATGGGTTATCAGAGGTGGAGGATAGGGGAGAAATAACTGGAGAAAGCTGGTCAAAAGGTATAAATTTCTGGTTATAGGATAAACAAGTGCTAGGAAGGTACACTGTGATGACTATAACACTGCTATATGGTATAGTACAGGAGAGTTAAGAGGGTAAATTCTAAGAGTTCTCATCACAAGGAGAAATTTTTCTTTTCATTATATCTATATAAGATGGATGTTAGTTGAACCTATCTTGATAATCATTTCACAATATACATAAATCAAACCACTATGCTGTATACCTTAAACTTATACAGTTATGTATGCCAACTATTTCTCAATAAAACTGGGATAAAAAATTACTCAGTTAGAGGAAACAGGATATTCTTGGATACTCTGTTAAAAAAAGTTTTCAATGAGAATTCCAGAGCAGTCATAATGTTAAACAGATGTATAATTGTCCAGACTTAATGTAAGAAGGAACAGTCATCATATATAATACAGAATACTTTGTCTTTATATTATTTTCCCCAGCAACATGGATGAACCTAGAGATTGTCATACTGAGTGAAGTCAGTCAGAGAAAGACAAATGTCATACAATATCACTTACCTGTGAAATCTAAAAAAAAAATGCTATAAATGAACTTACATACAAAATAGCAATAGAGTTACAGATGTAGAAAACAAACTAATGGTTAGTGGGGAGAAGGAGGAGAGGGATAAATTGGGAGGCTGAGATTGACCTATACATACTAATATATATAAAATAGATAACTAATAAGAATCTATTGTATAGTACAAGGAAATCTATTCAATACTCTGTAATGACCTATCATCTGGGAAAAGAATCTAAAAAAGAATAAATATATGCATGTGTATATCTGATTCACTTTGCTACACACCTGAAGCTAACACAACATTGTAAATCAACCATACTTCAATAAAAATCTTAATAAAAAAATGTATCACAAAATATTTGTTCATTCTTTTTTAGTAATTGACATTTGGGTTAGTTCAGTTGTGGGGTATTCTGAACAAGAGCTTTTAAATATTTAAAAATATTGCTTTCCCAATAAAAAAGTAGAGATTTTTAAAAAAGAGTAAGGAGATAGGGAAACACATGGAACAGAAGAGCAAAAGCCCAGAGAATGGACCACTGCCTCTGTTCTTTTGTCATACATGAATGGCTGGCTAAGGAAATGCTGGATTTGAGGGCAGAGAGAGGGTCCTCTGCCTTCAGAGACTCTTGGTTTCCCACTGTTGAGTCAAATCCAGGGTGGACAGAGGAGATGACAGAGTTGAAATCCTAGCTCTCTTCAACCACAGATGCCCTTACACAAATTACTTAATTTGTCCAAACATCAATTTTATCTTCTATAAAATAGGAATAATTCCTCTTACAGTTATTATTGTATTATAGTTATTATGATGATTGCGAAGCCTACAGAATAGATTAAATTAACATATATGGCATAAAATAGGTATTCTGTGAGTAGTTTTCTCTTTCCTTCCTTACTTTGTCCCTCTGAGTACCCCTCCCACCACAATAACCACTTGAAATACTATTAATAAGGCTGCATCTAGCTGTATAATTTCAAGGTTTTAATTTCTAGAACGGAGAAGGCAATGGCACCCCACTCCAGTCCTCTTGCCTGGAAAATCCCATGGATGGAGGAGCCTGGTAGGCTGCAGTCCATGGGATCGCTAAGAGTCGGACACGACTGAGCAATTTCACTTTCACTTTTTACTTTCATGCATTGGAGAAGGAAATTGCAACCCACTCCAGTGTTCTTGCCTAGAGAATCCCAGGGATGGGGGAGCCTGGTGGGCTGTCGTCTATGGGGTGGCACAGAGTCGGACACAACTGAAGCGATTTAGCAGCAGCAGCAATTTCTAGAAAGCTGTTTGCAAGGGACATTTCTGCTTGCCCTCAGGAATGTTCAACTCTATACACAGGAAGCAGTGATCAAAATTTGAGTCAGCGCAAACCCAGGAAAAGTGGCAGAGAATCAAACTTAGAACTCTTTCAGATCAAAAAAAGGAATTGTGAACGGAGTGGGCCCTGGAGAGGGCTATCATAAATGACTGGTGGAAGAACTGATCAAATGACAACAAGAACAGAGATTTACATAGATCTCAATCAAATGCTGTCAGGACTCCTGCTTTACATATTTCATTTGTTTTTGGGAATACTGAATTACCTTCCCCTACACATGGGTTTCCTGTGCTTGGTAGAAATCCTGGCTATCGTTTCCAAATTTCATAACTTGTGGCTTCTTTTTACTGTGTGGGAAAGACTGGTTCACTCTCTCTCATTCATGTCAACAATAAAAATGAGGACTTCCCTGATGGTCCAGTAGCTAAGACTCCATGTTCCCAATGCAGGGGGCCTGAGTTCGATCCCTGGTCAGGGAACTAGATCCCACCTGCCACAGCTAATAACTCACATCCTGCAACTAACCACAGCTAATAACTCACATCCTGCAACTAACCCCACTTTCCAGCAACTAAAACTCAGCATAGCCAAACAAACAAATAAATAAATATTTAAAAAAACTCATGGGGCTCAGCATAATGATTTGCTTACCCTTGGTCTATTCAACTGTGACTTGAAATGGCATTTCCAAGGATGTGGTGACACCCACTCAAGATAAATGGATGGAATTCAGATCAGAGGATTTCCCGGAAAAGAAGGGAATTTTGTTTCTAGAATAAAACAGAAGGGTGTCAGATAGGTTAAGCAATAGATGTCTTCTATAGGAAGATGGAGAAGGAAATGGCAACCCACTCCAGTATTCTTGCCTGGAAAATCCCATGGACCAAGGAGCCTAGTAGGCTACAATAGGGTCACAAAGAGTTGGACACGACTAAGCTACTTCACTTTCTATAGAAAGTATAAATTCCACCAACAGTGTGCTTGACTGACTACAGTTAAACTAGAATATCTCAAACCAGGAAATGACTACACTCTACAGGTTAGATGTTCTAGCATAATATTCCTGGGCTATCCCATGTGCGTGCATGATAAGTTACTTCAGCCGTGTCTGACTCTTTGTGACCCTATGGACTGTACCACACCAGGCTCCCCTGACCATGGGATTTTTTAGACTAGACAAGAATACTGGAGTGGGTTGCCATATCTTCCAGACTCAGAGATCGAACTCGTGTCTTCTGTGGCTCCTTCATCGGCAGGTGGATTCTCTACCGCTAGCACCACCTGGGACTATCCTACCAGTAAATCTAAATTCCTGGGGTGCAGTGTTCTAGGCATGTGTGTTATGTCCATGGAGAGTGTTAGTCTGATTGAAGTGATGAGTAAACTAGGCATAAATGAGGCAGTCCACCCTGTGAAACTCATGGTTTTCCCTCACCAAAGTTGAACAGACCAAGGAGGGTGAGCTGACCGGAGGCAGGGCAACCTGTTATTTCATCAGTGGTCTGCAACTTCATCCACTCATCTAGGCATCAGTTCAGCTCCCAGGAGACCCACTGGATGTCCACCAGAATCGGCACTGGCTGGCACTGGCTCATGAGAGCTCCCAGATGCGTCTCTTCCCAACTCCACGACCAGGGACATGACGCTGTAGCTTGGAATTTGCCACAGTGGGAGTGTTGACAACATGGAAATTGGCAAATGCTACACAAGTTACCTTCATTGCTGCACTTGCATTACGCAACACAGAGTCTGGCACAGAAGAGCCTTGGCAAGTATTCGTACTTAGAATGTTTATATTTAATTATTGAATGATTTAATTGTTATCTGTAGATTACTCAAAGCTAACACCACAGGCTGTATGCTTATGTGCCAGGTATTATGTGAGGCACAATGGATACTCATCTTCTCATTTAATTCTGTAACAACCCTGTGAGGTAACATACTAATATATATAAAATAGATAACTAATAAGAATCTATTGTATAGTACAAGGAAATCTATTCAATACTCTGTAATGACCTATCATCTGGGAAAAGAATCTAAAAAAGAATAAATATATGCATGTGTATATCTGATTCACTTTGCTACACACCTGAAGCTAACACAACATTGTAAATCAACCATACTTCAATAAAAATCTTAATAAAAAAATGTATCACAAAATATTTGTTCATTCTTTTTTAGTAATTGACATTTGGGTTAGTTCAGTTATGGGGTATTCTGAACAAAAGCTTTTAAATATTTAAAAATATTGCTTTCCCAATAAAAAAGTAGAGATTTTAAAAAAAGAGTAAGGAGATAGGGAAACACATGGAACAGAAGAGCAAAAGCCCAGAGAATGGACCACTGCCTCTGTTCTTTTGTCATACATGAATGGCTGGCTAAGGAAATGCTGGATTTGAGGGCAGAGAGAGGGTCCTCTGCCTTCAGAGACTCTTGGTTTCCCACTGTTGAGTCAAATCCAGGGTGGACAGAGGAGATGACAGAGTTGAAATCCTAGCTCTCTTCAACCACAGATGCCCTTACACAAATTACTTAATTTGTCCAAACATCAATTTTATCTTCTATAAAATAGGAATAATTCCTCTTACAGTTATTATTGTATTATAGTTATTATGATGATTGCGAAGCCTACAGAATAGATTAAATTAACATATATGGCATAAAATAGGTATTCTGTGAGTAGTTTTCTCTTTCCTTCCTTACTTTGTCCCTCTGAGTACCCCTCCCACCACAATAACCACTTGAAATACTATTAATAAGGCTGCATCTAGCTGTATAATTTCAAGGTTTTAATTTCTAGAACGGAGAAGGCAATGGCACCCCACTCCAGTCCTCTTGCCTGGAAAATCCCATGGATGGAGGAGCCTGGTAGGCTGCAGTCCATGGGATCGCTAAGAGTCGGACACGACTGAGCAATTTCACTTTCACTTTTTACTTTCATGCATTGGAGAAGGAAATTGCAACCCACTCCAGTGTTCTTGCCTAGAGAATCCCAGGGATGGGGGAGCCTGGTGGGCTGTCGTCTATGGGGTGGCACAGAGTCGGACACAACTGAAGCGATTTAGCAGCAGCAGCAATTTCTAGAAAGCTGTTTGCAAGGGACATTTCTGCTTGCCCTCAGGAATGTTCAACTCTATACACAGGAAGCAGTGATCAAAATTTGAGTCAGCGCAAACCCAGGAAAAGTGGCAGAGAATAAAACTTAGAACTCTTTCAGATCAAAAAAAGGAATTGTGAACGGAGTGGGCCCTGGAGAGGGCTATCATAAATGACTGGTGGAAGAACTGATCAAATGACAACAAGAACAGAGATTTACATAGATCTCAATCAAATGCTGTCAGGACTCCTGCTTTACATATTTCATTTGTTTTTGGGAATACTGAATTACCTTCCCCTACACATGGGTTTCCTGTGCTTGGTAGAAATCCTGGCTATCGTTTCCAAATTTCATAACTTGTGGCTTCTTTTTACTGTGTGGGAAAGACTGGTTCACTCTCTCTCATTCATGTCAACAATAAAAATGAGGACTTCCCTGATGGTCCAGTAGCTAAGACTCCATGTTCCCAATGCAGGGGGCCTGAGTTCGATCCCTGGTCAGGGAACTAGATCCCACCTGCCACAGCTAATAACTCACATCCTGCAACTAACCACAGCTAATAACTCACATCCTGCAACTAACCCCACTTTCCAGCAACTAAAACTCAGCATAGCCAAACAAACAAATAAATAAATATTTTAAAAAACTCATGGGGCTCAGCATGAATGATTTGCTTACCCTTGGTCTATTCAACTGTGACTTGAAATGGCATTTCCAAGGATGTGGTGACACCCACTCAAGATAAATGGATGGAATTCAGATCAGAGGATTTCCCGGAAAAGAAGGGAATTTTGTTTCTAGAATAAAACAGAAGGGTGTCAGATAGGTTAAGCAATAGATGTCTTCTATAGGAAGATGGAGAAGGAAATGGCAACCCACTCCAGTATTCTTGCCTGGAAAATCCCATGGACCAAGGAGCCTAGTAGGCTACAATAGGGTCACAAAGAGTTGGACACGACTAAGCTACTTCACTTTCTATAGAAAGTATAAATTCCACCAACAGTGTGCTTGACTGACTACAGTTAAACTAGAATATCTCAAACCAGGAAATGACTACACTCTACAGGTTAGATGTTCTAGCATAATATTCCTGGGCTATCCCATGTGCGTGCATGATAAGTTACTTCAGCCGTGTCTGACTCTTTGTGACCCTATGGACTGTACCACACCAGGCTCCCCTGACCATGGGATTTTTTAGACTAGACAAGAATACTGGAGTGGGTTGCCATATCTTCCAGACTCAGAGATCGAACTCGTGTCTTCTGTGGCTCCTGCATCGGCAGGTGGATTCTCTACCGCTAGCACCACCTGGGACTATCCTACCAGTAAATCTAAATTCCTGGGGTGCAGTGTTCTAGGCATGTGTGTTATGTCCATGGAGAGTGTTAGTCTGATTGAAGTGATGAGTAAACTAGGCATAAATGAGGCAGTCCACCCTGTGAAACTCATGGTTTTCCCTCACCAAAGTTGAACAGACCAAGGAGGGTGAGCTGACCGGAGGCAGGGCAACCTGTTATTTCATCAGTGGTCTGCAACTTCATCCACTCATCTAGGCATCAGTTCAGCTCCCAGGAGACCCACTGGATGTCCACCAGAATCGGCACTGGCTGGCACTGGCTCATGAGAGCTCCCAGATGCGTCTCTTCCCAACTCCACGACCAGGGACATGACGCTGTAGCTTGGAATTTGCCACAGTGGGAGTGTTGACAACATGGAAATTGGCAAATGCTACACAAGTTACCTTCATTGCTGCACTTGCATTACGCAACACAGAGTCTGGCACAGAAGAGCCTTGGCAAGTATTCGTACTTAGAATGTTTATATTTAATTATTGAATGATTTAATTGTTATCTGTAGATTACTCAAAGCTAACACCACAGGCTGATGCTTATGTGCCAGGTATTATGTGAGGCACAATGGATACTCATCTTCTCATTTAATTCTGTAACAACCCTGTGAGGTACAACTACTATCCTCATTATACAGATAAGGATGCAGAGGCATAGAGAGGGCAAAGAAGATTTTAAAGGCCGTGAGCTAGTCAGTGGCAAGACAGGAATGAATGAGTACAGTGAAGTGTAACATGTAGGCAACCAACAACCCAGACCAGTGGTGGATGATGAAGAAGGGGGCCACAGGACAGTGTGTGGCTCTGGTTCTGTGTGTGTGTGTGATTCTAGCTGGGTCTGAGATTGCCTAAATTGGCAGCTCCAGGTAAGCCTGCGTGCCAGCACCTTGGGCAGGACCTTGGGCTGCCAGTTTTCTGAAGGGTCCGGATCCTCCCACCCCCGGCGCTCTGTTACATTAGGATGCTGCTCATCAAAGAGTTGTTTTATTTTGGAAGCAGCTGCAAAGGCATTTGCCAGGGCTGGCCTGAGGCCTGGCAAGGGATTATATGTGGCCAGACTTGAAAGCTGAGCAAACCTCAAAAACCCAGTGGTTGGTAACCTCCTGAAACTGGCAGCTGCCAAGGACTTGGCAGCCAGGAAACCATCAGGTTGGGTCTGGTGTGGGGCCCTAGCCCAGCAGAAGTCAGGAAAGGAGGCTTTCACCTCCGTTTCAGTGAATTCTCTCCCAGCAACCTGAGGCGCCGTGATCCTGACAATGCCCACACACCTGCCTCGTTTTCCTAGCTCAGCAAGAAGCCAGCTGAGCCTGACGAGAAGGGCAGTGTCCTCACGGGCCCAGATGGCTATGTGTAGACCCAGACCACACCGGGCAATATGGGGGTGGGGTGCAGACAGGATGGCACTGTTCTGAGCCAGGGCAAGGGCGATGGCATTGGTCAGTGTGCTGTGCTTAGTTGCTCTGTCGTGTCTGACTCTTTGTGACCCCACGGACTGTAGCCGCCAGGCTCCTCTGTCCATGGAGATTCTCCGGGCAAGAATACTGAGTGGGTTGCCATGCCTCTTCCAGGGGATCTTTCCAACCCAGGTATTGAACCCAGGTCTTATGCATTGCAGGTGGATTCTTTACCACCTGAGCCACCAGGGAAGCCAAAGAATACTGGAGTGGGTAGGTAGCCTATCCCTTCTGCAGGGGATCTTCCCAACCCAGGTATTGAACCCACGTCTCCTGCATTGCAGGCAAATTCTTTACCAGCTGAGTTAACAGGGAAGCCCGACATAGGTTAAGCCTGAGTACAGATCTTACTAGCTGTGGGGTGACAGACCCAGAACATAAGTCTCCAAGTCTCAGTCCCCCTTCCACATGCCCCCACAAAGTGGGGAGATTCACGCTTATCTCCCAGTGTGACTGTGAATGTAAGAGATCAGTTTCCATCACAGATTAAGGTGTGGACTATAATTTAGGAGGCCATAGACTCCTGGAGAGTAAGCATATGGTGGCATCTTGAAAGTGGTTCAGTCCAGCTTTCACATCTTATAGGAAAGGAAACTGAGGCCCAGAAAGGTTACATAACTTGTTAGATCAGCACTGCAGCTGGAATCTGGCAACCTGGGTTTTCTCACTGATCCAGGCATCATTCTCAATTGGTGATAAGGCCTTAGCCGGGTCTAAGCATTTGTAGGCTGTGTAGAGGGTGCTGGTTTGTGTTGGGGTGGGGTAGGGAGACTAGCGACCTTCACCAAAGATGAAGCTCCCCATCCATAACATTCCTGGTGACAGAAGGGGCTGTATACAGTATATTGGTTTAATTGAATCAATAACTGTACATGCCCCTCAGAGGATGCACAGGTTTCAGCACTAAACACAGCAATGCTTCCAACCCAAAGTTCCTGCTTTCTTTTTCTTGGCATGCCCCACAACTGAAGAAGGCAGCATGGAGAAATAGAAATGAACTCAAGTGGGCCCAGATGATCCAGGCTCAAACAGTGGCTCTGTTACTGTCTAGCTGGTTGAAATTAACTAAGTCACTGACTTCCTCTGAGCATCAATCTGCAAAGTGAACAATAATTCCTGCCTTGCCTACTCTATGGGGAAGATTCCCTGAGATTCCCTTATTCATAACCAGCATGATTGGCAACTAGTCTGTAGTGGGGACAAGCCTGGACTAGGGCCAGACTCCCTGGCTTCAAATCTAGTCAAATGCTTACCAACTAGCTGTGAGACCATGGGCGTTACTTGGTCTCTCTTGCCTCATTTTCCTCATCTGTAAAATGGGAATATTTTTACCCCATAAGATGATGACTGAAGACTACAAGGATTCATGTGAGATGTTTAGAAAAGAACTCAAGAGTTAAGTTTTCCATCAAATGCCAGCATTTTATGATTAGGTTAGAGGGTAAGTTTTTTCCAAACTAAATTCTCACGTGCCCTGATTTGCAGGAGTCTGTTGTTTCCCTCATGGTTCCTTCCTAACTATGCTCTCCCACCTGACTCTCAGTCCATTGGCCAGTGGGTTCAGAATGTTCCCAGGCCAACTGCTTCCAAATGCCCAGCAGGGACAAGAAACAAGAAACTCCTGCGAGGCCTTAGTTGCTCATGCTTCTCACCCTCACCTTGCTGCCTGGTAGTGCATTATCACCCAGATGCTCGCTCGCCCTGGTGACATCTTTGCCACTGGGACCCTTGACAAATACCAGCAGCACCCCTTCTTTTGGCTCTCTCTATATACACTCTGATATCACACTTGCAACACTTCTCAAATCAGGAACCTCCTGCTGGGAGGCTGGGTCCAAAGTCCTCCAGACTCAAGTCCACCTGGTTCCAGCTTGAGCTTTCCTGGTGAGAATACTCACTGCACCCTCCTATCGTGCTAACCTCCAACAGGCCCTCACTTCCGTCCTCCACACTCTGTGATACTCAGGGATATAGGTTTGGGTTCATAGCAGCTTCCTTCCCCTCAACCCAGGAGCCAAAGTCAGGCAGGGAGGGATGGCCTTGCTGTGCACTTCCCCGTGGCAAGAAGTGCCCTCTCCCCTTACTTCTGCTAGGCCAGGAAGCCCCAGTGGCTCCTGTCAGAGCAAAAAATGACCTGCTCTGAGGTCATGCCTGGCATGGTGGGTGAAATGGTAACCCATCCAACAAATACGCCCACCCAACATATATGTCTACCTGGGACCTGTGAATACATCCTTATTTGGAAAGGGATCTTTATAACCATAATTAAGACTTATTTTGAAAAGACATCACCCTGGATTACCCAGTTCAGTTCAGTCTCTCAGTTGTGTCTGACTCTTGACGATCCCATGAATCGCAGCACGCCAGGCCTCCCTGTCCTCACCAACTCCCGGTGGACCCTAAATCCAATGACAAGTGTTTTATAGGCAACAGACCAGAGGAATATGCAGACGCTTGGAGGTGGTGGTCACGTGAAGATGGAGGCAGAGACTGGAGCATTGCTGCTGTAAGCCGAGAAACACCTGGAACCCCCAGAAGGTGGAAGAGATGAGGATGATTCTCTTCTAGAGCCTCTGGAGAAATGGTGGTCATGTAGACACATTGATTTCAGACTTCTGGCCTCCAGAACTGTGAAAATAATTTCTATTGCTTTAAGCCACCTAGTTTGCAATAATTTATTGCACTCACCCTAGGACACTAATACCTGGGGTCCACTCATGCTGAGAAAAGGCCGCAGCTTCCTACATCCTGTTCTGAGGACATTTATTAAAAGTCTGCTCTTCATGTCCTGGGGCTGGGCTGGGGACCCTGGGAAAGGACAAAGCATGCCTTGTGAAACACAGGGTGCCCTACACACAAATGTATAGAGTTAGCTGCTCTGATGATTGATTTTATCGGATCTGACTCTTAAAGTCGGGTTGGGATTTTAAAAGTTGTCAGAGCTTAACCTCGAACTTCCCAAGTTCAGACAGTGATAATACCTAGCTTTAAATTAAGCCTTTTGTGCCAGGCACTGGTCTCTTTGGTTTACATGTGTTATTTCATGTAACTCTCATAACAATCAGAGGTGCCTACCACTAAGATCCCTGTGTAGAATGAGAAATTCAAGTGCTGGGAAATCAGATATCTTGATGCAGATTCCATAGTAAGTAAGTGCAGGAACCAGGCATCAAAGCTGGGCCCCCTTGGCCCTCTGATCGCGATGCCTTACCAGTCACTTTGCAAGAGCTTAGATACCAATACAAGAGCTAAGTGCTGGGGTCACAAAGATGAGTATAATGTATAGCATATAGCAGGAGAGATTAAAATGTTAACAAAGTATAGCAATAGGATTGTCCAAGTTCTTCATGGAATAAAATTAAGAGATGAGCCTAGAAACGGGGAGAGACTGATGTGGGCAAGCATTAAGGAGTTTATTCTGTAGCAGGGCTGGGCTACAGAAGGCTTCAGGCAGGGCTCCATAGGGTGCCCGGGGCAGGGGCCTTCAAGGAGAGGTGGGAGGAGAAAGCACAGAGAGAGTCTTTTTTGACTTCACCTGATCTGGTTCTTCAGGATGGTCAGGGGTTAATAGCTCTTCTCTTCCTCCCTGACCTGGTTGCTCATACTCCTTCACTCTGAGCCTACAGAACACATTGGACTTTCTAGGGTCCTTCTGGTCTCCTAGCAAGTCTGTAACTGATCAGCTTTACTTTGAGCCAGCTCCTGAATTCGAGTCTTTTCTAACTGACCTGGTCTCTCAAATACCATTCTCTTTTATGACTCCCTTTACAATTTCTT
Organism: Madoqua kirkii; assembly: GCA_006408675.1. Lineage (NCBI taxonomy): Eukaryota > Metazoa > Chordata > Mammalia > Artiodactyla > Bovidae > Madoqua > Madoqua kirkii. Next base: position 19,118 of record SJYC01068529.1, on the reverse strand, counting down.
CAACCTGGACCAAATTAGCATTCTTTCCAGTCTCCCATTTCCTATTCTCTTCTAATTCCTTGTAACCGATTCTCAGCTGCTCTGCAGCTGCACATAAGAAGTCATGAAATAGTTCATTGATTTTTATTGCCCACCGTTGATGTGCAGGGCTCTGAGCTACACACCACAGAGGATAAACAGATGTGGCTGTCTCCTCCACCTGACTAGGACCTTTTCTTCTTCTTATGTTAGTGCAGCACCTGACTTTTGGAAGATGCTCCATATTTGTCAAATGAATAAAGAAGTAGTTTCTGCCTTTAACGAGCTTGTAGTCTAGTTGGGGAGAGAGGTATAGCGATATTTTCTCAGCTGACGTCACTGGGGAATGAAAACCTCAAGATAAATGAATTTTCCGGGCAAATGAAGCATATTCCTTTGAATACTAAGTTGTATTTATCTTAAACATTTTAGATGAGAAAATTTAACTTCCTTTCTTTTCTTCTTGTGGCAAGTAGGATTCTTTATGTTGCCAGGATTATAATTAAAATTGGCTTCAACAACAAAGAAAGTATTTTCTTATCTGAAAACTAGAGGTTACACTTTTAGGTGTGGCTTGATTCAGGGTGCAGACAATGCGATCAGTGTGCAGTTTTGTTTTTGTTTTTTTCCCTCTCTCCATTTCTGGCCTCTGTCTCCTAAATGTTTGTTTCACTCTCAGATAGATTTTCTCTTTGAAGTACCTGAGGGTGCCAGCATCTCCCAGGACTACACGCTTCCTTATTCATTCACTCCTTATTCTTTATTCATATCAATCAGGAAGAGAAAAGTACCTCTTACAGAAGTAAGTTCGTGTCTCTCTAAAGACTCAGAAAATATCTATGACTCAGTTATATACTCATCTCCGAACCTATGTGTAGCCAGGAAATTGGAATATTGTGATTTCTTTGGGTCATTGAAGTCTACTTTTTGGGGGTGGGGTCAATCACATCCTGACACTGGGGTTGAGCAAGGGGAAGGCAATTCCCTCAAAGGACGTCAGAGAAGTGGGAAATGGATGCTCAGGAGCAACCAGTCAATGTCTGCTATCTCCTACCCTTCTTTTCCTTCTCTTTCTTTCTCACCTTCTTTCCTTCTCTCTCCTACAGCAAATTTTGTGTCAAAGGCTACAAACATGAGAACATATTCCCCGTCCTTGAGGCCCTTCAGGGCAGGGAATGACAGATGAGATCAATAGTTATAGCAACAGATAAATGTTAATAAGAGAGAGATGGGCACAGAAAGGAAGAAAGTGGGCAGTGTGGTTAGGCCTGGGAAGAACACAACAGGGTCTCCAGACCAGTTGCAATTTGAGCTGATTTCAGAGGTCACCAAAGAGTCAAGAAGAGACAGGGCATTCCTATCAGAGGAAACAGAAAATGCTAATGCAAACAGATGAAGGACTGAGGTGAACACAAAGTGGATCTGTGTGGCTTGAAGAGAAAAGAGGGAGCTAAGAGATTGGGTGGTCGTTTGTCATTGTCATCCACTGAACTGGGCTTTATTTTTCTGGGCTCCAAAATCACGGCAGATGGTGACTGCAGCCATGAAACTAAAAGATGCTTACTCCTTGGAAGGACAGATATGACCGACCTAGATAGCATATTAAAAAGCAGAGACATCACTTTGTCACCAAAGGTCCATCTAGTCAAAGCTACGGTTTTTCCAGTGGTCATGTATGGATGTGAGAGTTGGACTATAAAGAAAGCTGAGTGCTGAAGAATTGATGCTTTTGAACTGTGCTGTTGGAGAAGACTCTTGAGACTCTCTTGAACTGCAAGGAGATCCAACCAGTCCATCCTAAAAGAGATCAGTTCTGGGTGTTCATTGGAAGGACTGATGTTGAAGCCGAAACTCTAATACTTTGGCCACCTGATGTGGAGAGCTGACTCATTTGAAAAGACCTTGATGCTGGGAAAGATTGAGGACAGGAGGAGAAGGGGATGAGAGAGGATGAGATGGTTGGATGGCATCACCAACACAATGGACATGAGTTTGGGTGAACTCCAGGAATTGGTGATGGACAGGGAGGCCTGGCGTGCTGCAGTCTGTGCAGTCGAAAAGAGTCAGACACGACTGAGTGACTAAACTGAACTGATTGATGAACTTTTAGGTTGCCTCTGTGCCTTGGCTATTGTAAATAGCACTACAATGAATATTGGGATTCTTGTGTCCCTTTGAATCATATTTTCTCCAAACATTTGCCCAGGAGTGAGACTGCATGATTATTTGGTTGCTCTATTTTTCGTTTTCTAAGGAAATTCCATACTGTTGTCCCCTACTGGCTGCACTAATTTATGTTCCCACCAATACTTTAAGAGAGTTCCCAAGAGCAACCAATTCTTGATGGCTATTGAACTAGGGTAATACTTTCCGTTGGAAGGACTGATGCTCACACTGAAGCTCTAATACTTTGGTCACCTGATGCAAACAACCGACTCATTGGAAATGACCCTGATGCTGGGAAAAACTGAAGGCAGAAGGAGAAGAGGGCAACAGAGGATGAAATAGTTAGGCATCATCGATTCAATGGACATGAACTTGGGCAAATTCCAGGACAGAGTGAGGGACAGGGAGGCCTGGAGTGCTGCAGTCCGGAGTTGTAAAGAGTCAGACATGACTGGGTGACCGAGCAATGACAAAACAGAAACAGACTCAGAAACTCAAGAGAATGAACTTACGGTTACTAGCAAGAAAGAGTGGGCAGGAAGGGAGAGATCTGGAGTTTGGGATTGACATGTTCACACTGCTATATTTAAAACAGATAACCAATAAAGGCTTACTGTATAGTACAGGGAACACAGCTCAGTGTTCTATAATAATCTAAAGGGGAAAATGATTTGAAAAAAACAGATACATTCATAAGTAATATTGAATCATTTTGCTGTATGCTGAAACTAACAATATTGTTAATCAAGAATACTCCAATATAAAATGAAAATTATTTAAATTAAAAAAAAAGGTTGGCTGCTCTATTCAAATCCCAAATGCATATTGCTTCTCTGGGGTAAAACTAAAATGAGGAAAATGTCCTAAGAGGCTCTGCACTGACAGTTAACAGTTAAATAGTAAGTGGACTGCAGAACCTAAGTGTACCCTACCCCCTAGTTCAAACCCATTCTATTCTATCTATTCTATTGTTTGTGTTTATTGTTCTTATTGTTTGTATTCATTTATTCAATGAATATTTACAAATATAAGAGCACAAATTCTTCAAGGGAAGTAACTATTTCTTATTAATGCTGTCCCAACATCAAAAACCAATGATGAACATAGGTAATCAATATGTGTTTATCGTTGCTTTATTAGTAACATTTCATTACGTATAATGGTTATGAACAGGTAGGTGATGGCTGGTGGGAAGTATATGCTCAGGGTCTGTCAGGTAAACAGAAACTACTGTGGGTATTTCAGGTTGGAAAAGAATTTAATCTAGGGAGATAGAGGCCTACACAGGTATTGGAAAGGCTGGGACAAGGATAGGGAAGGCTGGTGCTCATTGTCAAGGAATCTGTAAGTAAGTGTAGGAATCTGCACTTTGACGTTCATGGCTTATCTTCAGGGAAACTTGCATTTGCTTACTATCATGGAATATTCTTTGAAGGGCTAAAAACTCAAGTGATAAGACAGCTAAAGTGTGAAAAAGAATTACTAGTCTTACCTTCAATAACATTAACTATTAGCAGTCATTGTTATCCATAATGACAGTAATGGCAGAGTCATTCTGATTGTAGGTTTCAGAATTCTAAGAACCTAGGTGTGACTATCTGGTCTGTGACCTTGAGGAAGCTATTTAACTTTTCCACTTCTTAATTTCTCATCTGTAGAATGGGAATCATAGATTTTCCCTCATAGGCTGCTTGTGAAGATTAAATGAAGTTAAACATATAAAACACTCAGCACAAGGCTGGGAATACTTAAGAAGTGGAAACGATTCGTATTTAGTATTGTGTATGTGTGTGTGAAGTTGCATATTTATCACCTGGGCAATTTAAAATTGCTATTTCCCTAACTACCCCTACTGTTTATTTCAGAGTGACATAAAAACTGGCGATTGGCCTAAACTGTATTATCTCTTAACTCCGACATTATAGACCACAGTTACCAAATAGAAAACACTAAACCATCTGTTGAAGAAAGTGGGGGTCACCCAATTTAAAGCCTTTTGGATCACTTCCTCACCAGGTAGTTGGTTCACTGCTGTCATCATGGCAGGGGAGCCATACAGCAGGTGATTAAGTCATCCCATTCTAGACTCTTCTCAGGAATGCTCTCAGTGGGTACAGTCTGCATTTTGATTTGCACTTCTTCAGGTCAGACACGACTGAAGTGACTTAGCAGCAGCAGCAGCAGCGGGTCCTCATGCCATTACCAGTTGTCAGATACTTTGAATATCAACCTGTAATTTCTACAAGCCCCAGCAGCACCAACCCAGTGCTCATAACAGTACAGTCCCCTCTGGTTATGGTTCATGCTATCACTTCTTTAAAAATTGTTCTTCTAGAGATAGTTACCTTCAACAATGGTGTTCCTAAATGTACAGCACTTTTGCACAGCAAGGTCGTAATCAATGTCCTTCCCATCCTTGTGGCCAACTATCCTCAACCAGCCTCGCTTGCCCCATGGTTCACCCCAGGAATTCCAGATAGTCCAGTTCTCAATCTTATTGCTGGACCCCACCCAGCCATGAAAATAATGTGGTTTATGTAGGCCTTGTCATAATATTGCCATTTATCTAACAACTCAGCACACTGACTTCACAGGACACACCTGGTTACAGAGAGACATGGGATAAAGAAGAGAAGAGAGAAGAGTGGGAGATATGAGTTTGAGACAGGGTCCAGAAGGCAATAGGGATGCCTGAGAGGCAGGAACTAGAATCAAAGATCAGAGCGGGAGGGGGCTGGCTGGCTCCAGGGGGAACACCCAACTGGAGCTGGCACACCCACCATCTTGTCAATGGTCTCTCTTTGGTGGTGGTTTAAACCAGAGGAGAGGAAATATAAGCAAGCACTACGCATCTATAGGGGCTCTGAATGCTGACATCTGAATGACGACTGTGGATTTAAATACTTTTTGTGCCAAATATTAAAAAGAGAAATGTAAACAGTAAAACTTTTCTTCTGTCCCAGCTCCAGCCACAGAGGGTTCTATGGCTCCATTTATAATTAATAGATGAAGGGCAGAGACTGCGGGCTTTTGGAGGCCCTTTGCTGCTGCTACTGCTGCTGCTAAGTCACTTCAGTTGTGTCCAATTCTGTGCGACCCCATAGACGGCAGCCTACCAGGCTTCCCTATCCCTGGGATTCTCTAGGCAAGAATACTGGAGAGGGTTGCCATTTCCTTCTCCAATGCATGAAAGTGAAAAGTGAAAGAGAAGTCGCTCAGTCGTGTCTGACACTTAACGACCCCACGGACTACAGCCTATCAGGCTCCTCCATCCATGGGATTTTCCAGGCAAGAGTACTAGAGTGGGGTGCCATTGCCTTCTCTACTGGAGGCCCTTTACTGCTACTGCTGCTAAGTCACTTCAGTTGTGTCCGACTCTGTGCAACCCCATAGACGGCAGCCCACCAGGCTTCTCCATCCCTAGGATTCTCCAGGCAAGAACACTGGAGTGGGTTGCCATTTCCTTCTCCAATGCATGAAAGTGAAAGTGAAAGTGAAGTAATTCAGTCATGTCCGACCCTCAGCGACCCCATGGACTGCAGCCCACCAGGCTCCTCTGTCCCTGGGATTTTCCAGGCAAGAGTACTGGAGTGGGGTGCCATTGCCTTAGTTACTCTAATTATTTGGGGAATTAAAAAAAATATTCTCAGCTATTAATCCCAGATTAACTATTTCAACTGATTTTATGATGTTCCCTTTGCTTATTCCACAGGAAACAGGCTCAGCCATTCGCTGTTCCTGCCTTTTCCTTTGGAGACAGCAGCTGCATCAGGCACTTGTCAGGTGGGCTTGGAACACTGTGCTGCCCCAAGGAGAGCAGGGATTCCCAGGTGGCGCTAGTGGTGAAGAATCTGCCTGCCAATGTAGAAGACATAAGAGATGCAGGTTCGACGATCCCTGGCTGGGGAAGATCCCCTGGAGGAGAGCATGCAACCCACTCCAGTATTCTTGCCTGGGGAATCCCATGGACAGAGGAGCCTGGGGGGCTACAGTCCACGGGGTCGCAAAGAGCCAGACACGACTGAGCGAGAGCACACACCCAAGGAGAGCAGGGACTCGTGGCCGCGGTTATGACGGAGCTAGACCTGGGCCATCAGCACCCCAAAGCCACCACTCCGTGTGTCCTTAGCTTTTGATATGGGTATTTTATCTCTTCTCAGTCTTCTATAAAAATGACTCAGCATTTGTAGATTTTCTTTTTCCTATTTCTATCAACAGATAAAACATCTGTTTTAAAGCAATGTGTTTGGTATGTAAACTTACATTTAAATCAGGCTCACAAACTCTCCTTTATAGTCAGGCTACAACTCCTGACCCCAAATAAAAGTGGCAGAGCTTGGTGCTGTTAATCACAGCTCTGCCTCTTGTTAACTGTGTACTTCCACTCCGTCTCTTCTTCTGTCAGCATAGAATGTGCCGTAATATGCCCTGTTTGGTTGTTCAGTCATGTCCAACTCTTTGCAACCCCATGGACTGTAGCCTGCCAGGCTCCTTTGTCCATGGGGATTCTCCAAGCAAGAATACTGGAGTGGGCTGCTTTGCCTTCCTCCAGGGGATCTTCCCAACCCACAGACTGAACCAGGTCTCCCGCACTGCAGGTGGATTCTTTACTGACTGAGCCACCAGGGAAACCCAAGAATATTGGAGTGGGTAGCCTATCCCTTCTCCAGAGTATCTTCCTGATCCAGGAATTGAACAGGGGTCTCCTGAATTGCAGGTGGATTGTTTATAAGCATAGAATAACCACGCTTATTTCCTGGAGCTATTGTGAATATTAAATAGATCACATATAATGCACACAACATGGTGCTGGGTACATTGTGAATGCTCAGTAAATAATTTTTGTCATCATTAACAAGTATCAGTCCCCAGGGCATATTGTCAGTGAAAGGCAGAGTCAAGATGTGACCTGGAATAAGGTTAAAAAGTCCTCTGCCCTTTCTGCTCTAGAACTCTGTCTCTCAGCTGAATAAGAGTCAAGACGTGGTTATTCCCTGACAGGACAAACAGGGAGATAGATAAACCATCACAAAGAAAGGAGAAAAACGTATGTGCTAAGTGGCCAAATAAGAGCAGAAGATTCCCTGATGGTCCAGTGGCTAAGACTCCATGTTTCCAATGAAGGGGGCCCAGGTTTGATCCCTGGTTGGGGAGTTAGATCGTACATGCTGCAATCCTGAGTCCTTATGCTGCAACAAAAAGATCCCACACGCTGCAACAAAGATTGAAGATCCTGTAATCCTCAGCAAGACCCAGAAGAGCCAAATAAATAAATATTTTAAAAAAAAAAGAGTAGAAGAAAGGAAGTACTAGAGCTGCAGAGATGAGAGAAGGCATCGGCTGAGTTTAAACTGAGATTTGACAAGCAGAGGAGGAGGTTCATGGGGTCGCAAAGAGTCGGCCACGATTGAGTGACTGAACTGAACTGAAGCAGAGGAAGGAGAAGGGACTCTTGATTACATTTATTTTCTTGGTTGAATAACAGCCTGGAGTCAGATCTTCCTCTCAAATGACAAATTCAGATTAATTTGAAATCTGGTTTTACACCCATCAGCTGTATGAACTTGGGACATCTCCGTAATTTTGGTCTTGCTCTCCCATTATGTGAATTAAAGGCCTTAGACTGTAAAGCTCCTCTCAGTACCACTCAGTCCTGGGAGAATGCTCTGTTCTCAGGTACCCGGGGCATTATGCGTAGTGACCTTGTTTTATTTGGGCTTGTTGATTTTAAGTAAGAGAAACTCATTCACAATAAATTTAGAGGAAAGATGGGAAGGTGGTGGTAGATGTAATACAAGAACATTGTATTTTGCCCAAGAGGACTTTACTTTTACCCCAAAGGAGGAACGCATTCAGGCTTCATATCTGGAGATACCCAAATGGAATTATCTCAGGCTCTCTCTCTTTCACCTTCTTTTTTGCCTCTTTTTCTTGTGACACATCTGCTCTTGTCTCTTTCTTCTCTTTGCAGACAAATTCTCTGCTTGCTCTTCAGCATATAAAGCCCCCCAATACGCAGCCCCCACCAAAATGCAAACCTTGGCTCCCCAGATTAGAGATTACATAGGCGCAGCTCCTACAGCCCAGTAACTCAGTTTGTGCCCAGTTTCAAAATCTTGGGGCAGAAATCTGATTGGCTCAGCTATGGTCACATGTCCTCTTTGGTCTTACCAGCTGTAAGTAATGATCCTACAACGAAGGACAGTCCCTTTCCTAGGCAGGGGCACGCTAAGGGCAGGATGGGAAAGCCACTCTGGTACTCATCCTTTCTCATTGTAGTTTTTCCCACATGTGATCTCATTCAACCCTCTGGACAACTGTGAGCAATAAGTATTACTGTTACGCCCACTTTTATGGCTGAGGAAAATGAGGCTAGCCCAAGGTCACATTGCTATTACGTGGTGGAATCAGGATTCAGATTTAAATAATCTGGCTCAAAATTTCAACATCTAACTAAAGACTGCCAAGGATCCTTCTGGTCTCCATATTAACCAGTCCAAAGAGATTAATATATCTGTGTTTTCAAACACTCTGCTTCTTGGTAATTATTTCCATCTCTTCCTAGTTTTTGCTTTGTATCATGATATGGCAAATAAGATGCTGCACTTTCAAAAACCCACAACACGTAGGGTCTCATTCTATTCAGGGAAAACATACTTCATGTGAAAGCAGGAAGAATAGAGAGAAACTGGGAATTTCACAATAAAAAGGGGAAGGCTATAAAATGCTGTCTGGCTGTGCTTTTAATGAGAAGCACTGGAACTTACTCTTTAGGCCATTTGAGAATCTAGCTGAGGTTTCCAGCGTAATTTCAGTCCCAGGCTGCCGTGGGCACCTGCATGAGTGGCTGCTGAAATGTCAGGAATGCCTTTTGTTTCTTTTACTGGCATAGGACATGCTTTTGGTGGACTTGCAAGTATTTGTGTACATCCTGACCTAAGCATTTAGCTTTCATCCCTGTGGAGCCATCCCCTAGGGAACTGACATCTTTCAAGAGGCCTTCTTGGAAGAACAGTAATAAACATACTATCACTTACTGATTACCATACATTGCAATAGGCAGGTAGTAAACAATTTACATAATATGATCCATTTAATTCTCTCATCCATTGTATGAAATAGGTAATGCGATCTTCATTTTATAGAGAGGGCCACTGAGGCTCAGAAAAATAAAGCCAGATTCCACAGCAGAACTGGCATTGACCTCAGAGCTGCGGGAGCGGGGGTGTGCTGCAAAGTGCCTGCTCTTAACCATTGGATTCAGGGTCTCCTAAGCCTGGCTTGGATGCTGAGTGGCAGATGCTCTATATGAATCCAATTTTGCCTTATTTCAAAGCCTGTGCTTCAAAGAGAATGCTCCGCTTCTATATATTTGGGCTCTAAGTAATACATTAAAAAAAAACTCCAATACCAAAAATATAATAATAATCATGATAACTCTGATACTCTCTCACCTCCATTGTCATTCAGTGTGTGTGTGAGAGAGAGAGAGTCGCTCAGTCATGTCTGACTCTTTGTGACCCCATGGCCTGTAGGCCACCAGGCACCTCTCTCCATGGGATTCTCCAGGCAAGAATACTGGAGTGGGTTGCCATTCCCTTTTCTAGAGGATCTTGCCAACCCTGGGATCAAACCCAGGTCTCCTGCATTGCAGGCAGATTCTTTACCCTTTGAGCTGCCAGGGAAGCCCTCTGTTGTTCAAAACTTCCTTCAATTGCCTCTCACCCCCACACCCACCATTTCCCTGCCTCCTGGGCATCCAGGTAATCCACCTTCCCATACCATGTTTGTGTGGCCACTGAATTCTGGCCAACATACATATTTTCTGTTATTTCACACTTAGACTCACCTTAAATTAAATGTTTTGGAAGTCTTAAGAAGAATCTTACAGCCATATTCTCAATTTGTTCTTTGCTTTGAGCCATTTTTTACTTTGAAACTCTTTGGCTCTCTAGAGAGACTAAAAATGTGAAACTTTTACTTTATCATCCAGTAAGTCCTGGTTTCTCTAAATTTCTTTCAAATTATTTCTTGGAGAATTCCATGGACAGAAGAGTCTAGTGGGCTAGTCTATGGGGTCTCAAAGAGTTGGACACAACTGGTGACTAATACTTGTTGTAGCTGAAATCACCCAACTTACACTTTCAATATCTATTTGGAGATCTCTTTAGTCAGATCTACTGATTACTAATTTTCTATCTTTCAGGTACCTATAGGCAACACTTTGTCAATGGTTTTGCTGTGATGTAACATGGGTTCATCCTTTTTCCAGCCTGCTATGCTAGTTCTTTCAACAGTTTTTCAGTCTCCACTAATGATGGGCTCATCATTTCCCCAGTTTTTGCTAACAACCTCCTCCTGACATTTCCAGCTTCTCACTAGCCAGTTCCACTACCTATGCCTAACCTCGTTTTAGGTTTTGTTATAGCTACATCCCATCTCCAGTACCTACTAGGCATCAGTTATCTATTATGATGTAACAAACCTAGAAAACCTACTGGCTTAAAAAAATAATGCTTTAAAAAAGTTCTTAAGATGCTGTTGCTGGGCAGAGTGATTTTTCTGACCTGGGTTGAAACTGGACTGGGGCTGGGGAATCAGATGCCCAGCCACAAATTTGATGATGAGCTGGAACAACAGGGCATGAGCATCATCCAGCATGCTAGCCCAGGCTTCTCCACATGGAGGCTGGGTTCCAACAGCAGCAACATCATACTAAATATCAGAGAAATGCAAAACAAGCTACAATAAGGCATCACCTCACACCAGTCAGATGGAGATCATCAAAAACTCTATAAAGAATAAATGCTAGAGAGGATGTAGAGAAAAGGGAACCCTCCTACACTGTTGGTAGGAATATAAATTGGTACAACCACTATGGAGAACAGTATGGAGGTTCCTTAAAAAACTGAAAATAGAACTACCATATGACTAGCAATCTCACTCTTCGGCGTATATACAGAGAAAACCATAAGTAGAAAATGTACATGCACCCCAGTGTTATTGCAGCATTATTTACAATAGCCAAGACATAGAAGCAACCTACATGTCCATCGACAGAGGAATGGATAAAGAAGATATGATAAATATATATAGAGAGAGACTGGAACATTACTTGGCCATTAAAAAGAACAAAACAATGCCATTTGCAGCAACATGGATGAACATGGAGGTTATCATACAAAGTGAAGGAAGACAGAGAAAGACAAATTTCATATGATATCACTCATGCGGCTGCTAAGTCACTTCAGTTGTGTCCAACTCTGTGCGACCCCATAGACAGCAGCCCACCAGGCTCCCCTATCCCTGGGATTCTCCAGGCAAGAACACTGGAGTGGGTTGCCATTTCCTTCTCCAATGCATGAAAGTGAAAAGTGAAAGTGAAGTCGCTCAGTCGTGTCCAACTCTTTGCGATCCCATGGCCTGCAGCGTACCAGGCTCCTCCATCCATGGGATATTCCAGGCAAGAGTACTGGAGTGAGATGCCATTGCCTTCTCCAGATATCACTCATATGTGGAATCAATTTTTAAAAAGTGATACAAATAAATTTATTTACAAAGTAGAAACAGACTTACAGATATTGAAAACATCTGTAACATAGTTACTAAAGAGGAAATGTGGTGGCGAGGGATAAATCAGGATCTGGGGATTAACATACGTACACGGGACTATCTATAAGATAGATAACCAACAAGGACCTACTGTATGGCACAGGGAACTATAGTCAATATTCTGTGATAACCTTTATGAGAAAAGAATCTGAAAAAGAATGAATATGTGTATGTGTATAATTGAATCACTTTCCTGTACACCTGAAACTAACCCAATGTTGTAAATCAACTACACTCCAAATAAATAAATAAATAAATAAATAAATAAATAAATAAATAAAGCAGAGGGCACTTTCCATTATCTGCAGTTCATTTGTTAATTCCCAAATGGCCAAAACAAGTCATATAGCCAAACCCAGATTCAAGAAGTTGAGAAATGAAATTGATGGTAAGGTCTGCAAAGTATGTGGCCATTCTAAAAATGTATAATATAAGCATTGTTTTGTGGAACTTTTATTTCTTCGATGTTTGAGGGGATGCTGGTTGGCTAGTATGACAGATAATTTTATGTGTCAGCTTACTGGGCCACAGAGTGGCCAGATATTTTGTTGAACATTATTCTGGGTATGTCTGTAAGGTTGTCTGGATGAGATTAACATTTGAATGGGAAACTGAGTAAAGCAGATTGCCTTTCCCATTTGGGTGGACCTCATCCAATCAGTTGAAGATTTGAACAGAAAAAGAGGCTAAAAGGCCATCTGCCCGATTGCCCTCATTATGGAACTTACATCATTGACTCTCCTGGGTTTCAGGCCTTCAGATTCAGACAGGAATTGCACTACTAGCTCTCAAGTACAGCCTCTGCAGGTTTCCCCAAATCAGCCTTCATAATTGCATGAAACAATTTTTTATAATTAAGAAATGTCCTTATAAATATGAAAGTATCCCATTGGTCCTGTTTCTCTGGAGGACATAGACTAATGCATCTAGTATTCCTGGAGTAGTGGCCCGGGTATAGCGAACCATTGCAACACCAATCAAGTGATTGTTACACCCTAGTTACTATTCTTTAGAACAGTAGTGCTTTACTTCTATTAACTCATTTAATTATCAACCATATAAAGAAGGCATTTTTAATTTATCCATTTATTTAAAAAATGAACTGGAGATACAGATAAGGTAAGTAATTTACCCAAGAACACACAGCCACCAGCTCGTGTTTACCTACTAGATGCTGGTAGCATCCCCCTCAGTTGTGACAACCAAAAACTTTTCCAGATATTACCAGATGCTTCTGGAGGCAAAACTGTCCCAAACTGAGAACGAGCAGTGCAGAGGTTAAAAGGGTGAACACTGCAGCCTGACCAACCTGGATTCAAGTACTGACATTGCCCTCACTTAATGAGGCAGCCACATGAAAGTTGTTTTTAACATACTTGGTGCTCAGTTTTCTCATTTTTAGAATGCAGGAGCCTCTAATATCCTTTTAGTGGGAGAGCCTCTATGAGGAGACAGCTGGCTTCCTAGACTGAGGCAGGAGCCAGGCCTTTCTTGGCCGGCCAGTTCCTTAAGCAGGTTAGTGAGCTTGTCTTCAGGCATGACCCCTCCAAGCCAACTAAGACTTTGAAAATTTGATGACTCGCTTTTGCTGCTCCACATACCTTTGTTTGCATCTTCTTCCTCTCCCTGCTCCCACTCCAGGAACTGGTGTTTCAGGTTGTGAAAACAGAAATTACTTATTAGTAAAGAAATCCAGAAAACCTGAAGAACATAGAAATTCTTCATAATCCTAACACTCAGAAATAACCCCCACTCACCTTTTGGGTGAAAGTCTCTGAAATCTCTTTCTGTCTCTCACACACACATGCTATAATTTAATGATCTCACCCTTGGGGCTGTTCTGTAAGCTGCCGTTTCATTTAATCACCTCTCCTGGACATGTTTTCATTGATCAACATGGACAGACCTGACTAGGCCCCCTCTTCTCCCTTCCTGACAGTTTTCCTCCCTCACCTGGATCATGGCTGCCATCCTAGCCCAGCCAGCCCACGGGCTTCCTTCCCCAGACATCAATAATTGAACAAAAGCCTCTGCGGAGTTGAGGCTGGGTACCATGGTGTCTGCCCATGGCCCAGAGCCTCTCTGCCCTCCTCAGCCACAGTCTTCCTGCTGAGGCTTTGGAAGGAGCAGCTGCTGGAGAAACCACACTGAAGGAAAAGTGACAACAAATTTCTTTTGGTTCCTGGCTGGATTGATTGTCTCTTTCCTTCTTTACAGAGATATTGGTTTTGTCTCCAATTATCTAGCACCTAGAGCTTCAGAGCAAGGATGCAGCTGAGAGGAGGCCAAGCTGCACACAATTTGTCAAGGGAGTTTCGGATCTTTGGCACCAAAGACACTATACAGAAAGGAAGAGTTCAGCTTTGAACACGTAGACTTTTGCAAAATGCGAGTTATGGCTTCTCAGGCAACAGGAATAGCGCCTGTAGGTGGGCCTGCCATCAGCGTGCCCACGGGCATGTTTGTCCTGATGCAGCCCTGACCCCCTCCTCAGTGAAAGTGAAAGTCGCTTAGTCATGTCTGACTCTGCGAACCCATGGACTATACAGTCCATGGAATTCTCCAAGGCAGAATACTGGAGTGGATAGACTTTCCTTTCTCCAGGAAATCTTCCCAACCCAGGGATCGAACCCATGTCTCCCACATTGCATGAAGATTCTTTACCAGGTGAGCCACAAGGGAAGCCCAAGAATACTGGAGTGGGTAGCCTCTCCCTTTTCCTGACCCAGGCATCAAACTGGGGTCTTTTGCATTGCAGGAGGATTCTTTACTTAGTGATCTATTAGGGAAAAAACAACAATCAAAGCTTCTAAAATTTTGCTTCATTTGGGAAGGCAATGGGAAGGCAGTGGGAAGGCAACCCACTCCAGTTTTCTTGCCTGGAAAATCCCACAGATGGAGGAGCCTGGTGGGCTACAGTCCATGGGGTTGCAAAGAGTCAGAGACAACTGAGCGACTTAACTTTCTTTCTTTGTCTTTCCTCTCAACTGGTCAGTAGTGTGTATGCTTAGTTGTATTTGCCTCTTTGTGATCCCGTGGACTGTAGCTCACCAGACTCCTCTGACCATGGGATTTTCCAGGCAAGAGTACTGGAGTGGGTTGCCATTTCCTGCTCCAGGAGGTCTTCCCAACCCAGGGACTGTACCCAGTTCTCTTGCTTCTCCTGCACTGGCAGGCAGCTTCTTTACCACTGCGCCACGTGGGAGGCTCGTCTTCTCTCAAGTTGGAGACAACAAATACAAAACATGGTTTCTCAACCTCTGCACTATAGACATTTGGGCTGGATAATGCTTTGTTATGAGGAACACTTGCGTGCAGGGCAGGACACTTAGACGCCTCCCAGGTTTCTACCCACTAGATGCTGGCAGCATCCCCTCAGTTGTGACAACAAAAAACAGTTCCTGATATTAACAGGTGTTCCTGAAGGCAAAATTGCCCCAGGTTGAGAATCACTGGTGCAGAGGTAAAAGGGTGAGTATTGTAGCCTGGCCAACCTGGCTTCAAATGCTGGCAGTGACCCTCACTTAACTAGATAACCTCATGAGAATTATTTTTAGCATATTTGGGGCTTGGTCTTATCCTTAGGATGTGAAAAACAATAGTACCTCCACTAGGAGTTAGTGAGATGATCACATAATATGAAGAAAATATACTGGTTAACGAAGGGCTCAGTGAATATTTTTTTCACAGTTATTCTTTAACGTAGTTAATAGCAACAAACCCATTGTTCAGAAAAAATTTAGACTAAGAGACATTGGGAAACTTCCTTGACTAATAAGTGACCTAGGCTGTTAATTCCTAGAGCAAAAAGACATCTGAGGCAATCCTGGAATAGGCTACTGATATGCTGAGATTCCAATTCCCTCAAACCAAGGGTAGCAAGCAGTCTGGGCAGCCCAAACTCATGAACTAGTTGACTTTGTTTACCCCAGTGTGCTTCACAGATGCCATCCTTTTCTCTGTGTGCCAAGTTTTACATGAAAGCACTTTTGTAATTTCAAGCCGTTATACAAATGAAAGCTGTTATTGTACAGAATGTATCCCTGTGAGGATATAAAGGCCTAAGGGAGAAGGTTATTTACTCTGTAGGAGTTGGACATTGTTGACCTTTAAAATGTCTTTCACTGCTAAAGATTTTATGGAGCATATACCTTATGAATGAAGATGCTGAGAACCAGTGTTAATGGCGAGAAAAATAGGAAAGAAAGTCTGAGAGTAGTTAGTGCTGAGGAGCTAGGGAGGGGATAAGACCTCAAGGGAAAAAAAAAATGAAAGTGTTAGTCACTCAGTTGTGTACAACTCTTTAGGACCCCATGGACTGTAGCCAGCCAGGCTCCACTGTCCATGAAATTCTCCAGGCAAGAATACTGGAGTGAGTAGCCATTCCCTTCTCCAGGGAATCTTCCTGACCCTGGGATCGAACCTTGGTCTCCTGCATTGCAGGAGGATTCTTTACTGTCTGAGCCACCAAGGAAGACCCTAGACATACAAGTAACCCAGGCAGATTGCATTGCATGGTTGAACTAGAAATTGCTTCCTCTCTGAGGGTAGCCTTCTCCTCTGCTCCATCCTGAACTTTCAGAATCAAGACTTAATCATGAGTGAATAGAAGGGTGAATAGATAACTGATAAGCAAGTAGAGGGCTTCCCAGGTGGCACTAGTGATAAAGAATATGCCTGCCAATGCAGGAGACGCAAGAGATGCGGGTTGGATCCCTGGGTTGGGAAGATCCCCTGGAGAAGGGCATGGCAACCCGTTCCAGTGTTCTTGCCTGGAGAATTCCACGGACAGAGGAGCCTGGCAGGCTAGAGTCCACGGAGTCACAAAGAGTTAGACACAACTGAAACAACTGATCACAGCACAGCACAAACAAGCAGAGCCAAATGTTAGTGGTAGAATCTAGGGGGTGGCTGTTTGGGTGACCATTGTAAAATTATTTCACTTTGCAGCATGTTTCATATTTTTCATGCACTTGCTGAGCATGTGTGTGTTCAGTCAGTTCAGTTGTGTCTGATTCTTTGAGACTCTATGGACTGTAGCCCACCAGGACCCTCTGTCCAAGGAATTTTCCAGGCAAGAATACTGGAGTGGGTTGCCATACCCTCATCCAAGGGATATCCCTGATGCAGGGATCAAATCTCCATCTCCTGAGCTGCAGGTAAGTTCTTTACCACTGTGGCACCCCGAAAGTGCACTGATTCTCTGAAAGAATAAATGGAGTAAACAAGAGACACATCCTAAAGCCAGAGTTGCTGGCTGCAGATACAGCCAGGTCCAAGGCTTCCTCTTCTCATTCTGACCCATCGGAAGTCTCAGTTGAGAAAATGGCACTGGTTGTGGCCACCCCACTTCAGCACAGTGTCTGCGGTCCTGTGGCTTGGGGATGTCTAGGTAGGGATCTGAGAAGGTGTAGACACTTGCAAGATTCTCTGCGTCCACTCCCAAGGCTGCAGTTTGATTTCTGTGTCCCCTCATTTCTTTTTCCCCGGTCTGTCTCATACACACAGAAGACCCTGGAAGAAGCAGCTGCCCTTCCATGGTCCCCAGCTCTGGGGACCCTTCTTTACCTCTCCGGGTTCTTCTTCACCTCTCACTCTAGCTGTGGGCTCAAGACCCTCAAAGGCCCCACGGCGGCTTCTGACACGGCCAACGAGAACAGTGAGATAGTAGTGGTCTATTACACTTCCTGCTGGGCGTACCTGTACTCACTTCCCAAATGTATTTACAGTTTTACCATGAACCTAGGAGAGCAGATTTCTTTCCTTTGAACTTTAAACATTAAAATGTCTTAAAAAGTTTTTTACATCAAAAGAAATGTTTTTAAAGCAAAACATTTCCCCAAACTCCTTCTTCTGTGCCCTTATTTTCCCATCAGACATAGTTATTGGTTGAGATCACAACCTTAGAATAGGTACAGGATTAGATTCTAGCTCTGCCAGCTACATGACCATGGCCAGTCTCAGCCTCCATAAGCCTCATTTACCTCGCCTAACAGGTGAACAATTTTGCTTTATGCTGTCATGAAAATGAGAATATGATATACATAAAGGTTTCTTTGTGTGATGCCTGACACAGAGTATATTCTCAATTAATGGTAGCTATCAAATCCTGAAAGATGATGGTGTGAAAGTGCTGCACTCAATATGCTAGCAAATTGGAAAACTCAGCAGTGGCCACAGGACTGGAACAGGTCAGTTTTCACTCCAATCCCAAAGAAAGGCAATGCCAAAGAAAGCTCAAACTACCACACAATTGTGCTCATCTCACATGCTAGTAAAGTAATGCTCAAAATTCTCCAAGCCAGGCTTCAGCAATATGTGAACCATGAACTTCCAGATGTTCAAGCTGGTTTTAGAAAAGGCAGAGGAACAAGATATCAAATTACCAACATCTGCTGGATCATCGAAAAAAACGAGGGAGTTCCAGAAAAACATCTCTTTCTGCTTTATTGACTATGTCAAAGCCTTTGACTGTGTGGATCACAACAAACTGTGGAAAATTCTGAAAGAGATGGGAATGCCAGGCCACCTGACCTGCCTCTTGAGAAACCTATATGCAGGTCAGGAAGCAACAGTTAGAACTGGACATGGAACAACAGACTGGTTCCAAATAGGAAAAGGAGTACATCAAGGCTGTATATTGTCACCCTGCTTATTTAACTTCTATGCAGAGTACATTATGAGAAATGCTGGGCTGGAAGAAGTACAAGCTGGAATCAAGATTGCTGAGAGAAATATCAATAATCTCAGATATGCAGATGACACCACCCTTATGGCAGAAAGTGAAGAGGAACTAAAAAGCCTCTTGATGAAAGTGAAAGAAGAAAGTGAAAAAGCTGGCTTAAAGCTCAACATTCAGAAAATGAAGATCATGGCATCTAGTCCCATTTCTTCATGGGAAATAGATGGGGAAACAGTGGAAACAATGGCTGACTTTATTTTGGGGGGCTCCAAAATCACTGCAGATAATGATGCAGCCATGAGATTAAAAGACGCTTACTCCTTGGAAGGAAAGTTATGACCAACCTAGACAGCATATTCAAAAGCAGAGATATTACTTTGCTGACTAAGGTCCGTCTAGTCAAAGCTATGATTTTTCCAGTAGTCATGTATGGATGTGAGAGTTGGACTGTGAAGAAGGCTGAGCACCAAAGAATTTATGCTTTTGAACTGTGGTGTTGGAGAAGACTCTGGGAGTCCCTTGGATTGCAAGGAGATCCAACCAGTCCATCCTAAAGGAGATCAGTCCTGAGTGTTCATTGGAAGGACTGATTATGAAGCTGAAACTCCAATACTTTGGCCACCTCATGCAAAGAGTTACT
>SJYC01068528.1:0-10659 GCA_006408675.1 Madoqua kirkii | reverse complement strand
CTGGGAGTCCCTTGGATTGCAAGGAGATCCAACCAGTCCATCCTAAAGGAGATCAGTCCTGAGTGTTCATTGGAAGGACTGATTATGAAGCTGAAACTCCAATACTTTGGCCACCTCATGCAAAGAGTTACTCATTGGAAAAGACTCTGATGCTGGGAGGGATTGAGGGCAGGAGGAGAAGGGGATGACAGAGGATGAGATGGTTGGATGGCATCACTGACTTTGAGTGAGTCTGAGTCAACTCCAGGAGTTGGTGATGGACAGGGAGGCCTGGCGTGCTGCGATTCATGGGGTTGCAAAGAGTCAGACATGACTGAGCGACTGAACTGAATTGATTAATACTCTTGTCATTATTATATTTCCCTGTTATCTTTTAGCTCTTATTTGTTCCAAGTAACTTCAGTTGTGTTTGACTCTTTGAGAATCTATCGATTGTAGCCTGCCAGGCTTCTCTGTCCATGGGATTCTCCAGGCAAGAATCCTGGAGTGGGTTGCCATGCCCTCCTCCAGGGAATCTTCCTGACTCAGAAATCAAAACAGTTTCTCCTATGTCTTCTTTATTAGCAGGCAGATTCATTACCACTAGTGCCCCCTGGGAAACCCTAGCTCTTATTTAAGTAAGTGTTCATTTCTCAGTCATGCTCGACTCTTTGTGACCTCATGGACTGCAGCCCACCAGGCTCCTGTGTCCGTGAGATTTTCCAGGCAAGGATACTGGAGTGGGTTGCCATTTCCTTCTCCTGGGGATCTTCCCAACCCAGGGATTGAATCTGGGTCTCCTGCACTGCAGGCAGATTCTTTACTGACTGAGCTACAAGAGAAGGCCATATTTACAGACATCCAAATGTTTATATTGTTGAAAGAATTGTTTACTTACATATAGAATTTCTGACCAAATTTTTTACACCAAGAGGCACTGGTTTCCTGGCTGTCAAGTACAAGGTTGGCATCATCAATCTCTCAGGAGCTGATTTATATTAATCAAATTCATAGACAGCTGAAATATCCAAGTGTCAATGTCTTGATTTATTGAGAGAAATGTAACTGCCTTAATTTTTTTAAAGGAGAAAGGTAGGGTCTAAGGTCTTTGCTAATAAATAAAGAGCTTACTTGATTTAATTAGTGATGGGTTGGTTTATGGGCTTCCCAGGTTCCACTAGTGGTAAAGAACCTGCCAGCCAATACAGTAGGCGTAAGAGATGTGCATTTGATCCCTGGGTCAGGAACATTCCCTGGAAGAGGTCATGGCAACCCACTCCAGTATTCTTGCCTGGAGAATCTCATTTTGCCCACCAGGACAGAGGAGCCTGGTAGGCTACAGTTGATAGCAGAGCTGGACATGACTAAAGTGGCTTAGCACGCATGCATACATAGGCTGGTTTAACATGAAGTTGGATGATAGGTTTGCAGCTTAAGAAAACAAATTCTCTTTTCTTCGACAAATATACGGGGGGTTAAATGAAGATATTTATAAGCTTTTGCAGTCAGTCCATGTTTTACTGTTGGAGGTTACATTTCTGTGAGATTAAATAGAAACCCTGAATAGTCCCCAGAAGAATTTCTAAAAATCTTAAATATCACAAAAAGCTTCTTGCTACTTCTCAATAACATAAATAAGACTTTAAAAAATCTGTATCCAAATGTATTATTTTCATCTCTCTATTATTTATTATGTAGATGGCAGAGGCATATGATAAAAAAAAAAAACTCAAAAAGCATAAAGGTGTAATAGTGAAGAGCTTGCCCACCCACATCCCACAATCTCCTCCTTCCCCTCCACAGGGAAAAGCACTATTGTGAGTTTCTTATCCTGTTCTTTCAGAGGTATTTTATGCATGTGTGAGCAAATAGGGTATGTTACAGTTAAGTTGCCCTTTTCCCCACCTGTGTACACTCTTTGGTCCTTGTGCTTCTGAGGGCACAGAAACGTACATGTTTTCAGTTTCCTTTCCTTATCTCATGAGGAAGGCAATGACTAGCCCAGTGCTTTGAAATGTCAAAGACCTTATCAACAAGATTATTTCCTCTCAAAGACTTCTGATTAAATACCATTGTGTTTTATGGTTTACATTTTAATTTAATTCTAATGAAGGCTGAAACAAAGATTTTTAAGTTTATAATTTCTGTTTCCATACACTGAACAGTAACAATGAAGGCATAACGGTATTGTGCTAACCATCGGAAATAAAACACTGGAGAGTATGGATCAGAATGCTTCCAATGCTCAGGATGAGGCAATTCTTCTCTGTAGATAGACCACTTAGGAACAGAGACATATTCTAAAGTTTCTCAGTAAGAAAGCACAAGGAAATAATAAGTAACTATGACTAGAGAAAGTTTCTCTGTAAAAAACAAAAACAAAAAATGAGTAAGATCAATAGGGAAAAGACAAACACAGGAAGGGATTCCTTGGTGGTCCAGTGGCTAAGACTCTGCACTCCCAATGCAGGGGGCTCCAGTTCAATCACTGGCCAGGGAATTAGGTCCCATGTGCCACCACTAAAGAAATCCCACATGCCTCAACTGCAAGATTCTGTGTGCCGCAATGAAGACTGAAGGTCCCACGTGCCACAATTAAGACCCAGCACAGCCAAATAAACAAACAAATTCATATGTATATATCATTTTAAAGGAAAACACAGGAAAAGTTTTTGAAAAACAAATGGTAGAAAAATGATTAAGATTCTAACGCTACACAATGAACACTTGCATTCACACCATGGCTGCTCACCATATGATTGTGAATAATTTTTTTACAATTGGGAAATTCCTAAATTATGAGCCTAGCCTCCCCAGTGTTGAAGTCATAGCTCAGATTCCCAGGTTTCCTTGTAGCTAGATGTCAGATAGAGCAACATGATACTCTGATCTTGAAGAGAGCAAAGAAAAAAATCTTTCACAGAGCTTCCATTTTACTGATGCTAGGTCAAATTCCTAATAGACAAGGAACAGTGATTGAGGATGTGCTGCCGTTAGAGTCTAAGTCTTAGAGGGTATAATTCTTTTTTAAAAAGCAGTATGGCTTAGTTAATTCCAAATGCTTCCTATATTATTTTTTGTATTATTAACACACACTGTAAATATTTTACTTAAATACAATTTTAATGATGGAATGTCATAAACTCTGGTGGATTGTTGGGGAAGCCACTTGAGACAAGAAGGAGGCAGCAGATTTCTGAAGATGGCCACAGCATCTCCCATCCTTCATGCTATTGTACAAAGTGAACTTGCCATCAAGAGATAAAGGCTTATTTTTCACTCTGAATCAGAACTGGCCTTATGAGGAACTGACAGCCCGTAGAATGCAGCAGACATAATTCTGTATAATTTCTGAGGCTAAGTCAGAAAACGTTCCACACCTTCTACCTGATTTTCTTAGATCTCTCCTTCAAAGGGAAGCCAGCCACCTTGACAAGAGCCAGACTACTGTATGATACTGTGCTGCAGAGATAACATGTAAACACTCAGTTAATAGACACAGACAAGCCTAGTCCTCCAGCTCTCCCCACTAAGACTCAGACATGTTAATGGAACAGTCTCAGACTCTCCAGTCTAGCCCATGTGCCAGCTGAGTACCACAGTCAAAAAGCAGAAGTGTCATCTGACCAAGTTCAACTGAAATTCTTTGCCCACAGAATTCATATATACATATATAAAATGGTTAGTGTTTTAATCCTCTGAGTTTAGAAATAACTTATTCCACAGCAATAGTAACTTGGACAAAGAGTTTTGGGGAGCATACAATTTAACAAAAGAGTTAACTTGTGTCTTCCATGGAGAGGCACTGTATAAAGTTCTGGAGATTTTAGCAAACAAGAATCCTATTTTCAAGAAGCTTATAAATCACTTAATGGAAGTCAATTTGCAAAGAAATATAAACACAATCAAGTGCTTTAGGCGCTATGATAGCACTAGGTGTGGCATAACAGGAACAGAAAATGGTTATGTCACTCATGATTCTAGAAGTGTTGCTATCTGCTCTCTCTTCTGAGCCTTTGCTTTTGACCTGACATTGATGACTAGAAATAGGAATAGCAGACATCCATGGTTCATTCTTAATCTCAGAGTAAAAACCTTAAATATTATAGAGGGCAGTTTTTGCTGTATTTTGCAAATACTATATCAGATTAAGCAGAGACATCACTCTGCTGACAAAGGTCCATATAGTCAAAGCTATGGTCTTCCCAGTGGTCATGCATGGTTGCAAGAGTTGGACTGTAAAGTAGGCGGAGTGCCAAAGAATTGATGCCTTCAAACTATGGCACTAGAAGAAGACATATGAGACTCCCTTAGTCAGCAAGATCAAACCAGTTAATCTTAAAGAAAATCAACCCTGAATACTCATTGGAAGGACTGATAATGAAGCTGAAGCTCCAGCATTTTGGTCACCTGATGCAAACAGTCAATTTATTGAAAAAGTCCCTGATGCTGGGAAAGATTGAGGGCAGAAGGATAAGAGGAAGTCAGAGGATGAGATGGCTAGATGGCATCACCGATGCAATGGACATGAATTTGGGCAAACTCTGGCAGATAGTGAGGGGCAGGAAGGCCTGGAGTGCTGCAATCCATGGGGTCACAAAAAGTAGGACACAACTGGGCAGGTGAACAACAACAACATATCAGATTAAGGCAATTCCCTTCTATTCTATATATATACTCAATCTTTAGTGGATATGAAATTTTATCAAGCGCTTTTTAAAATTTATGGATACAATATGATTTCTTTCTTTACTCTGTCAATATAGTGAATTACATTGAATGATTTTCCATATTAAACTACCTTTGCAATCTGGGAATAAATCCAATTTGGTAATGATATATAAATTTTTTAATATATTGCTAGATCTGATTTGCTAATACTTAAGATTTTTTTTTTGTATTTATGTTCATGGGAGAGATTGGCCTGAATTTTCATCTTATACTGTAATATTCTTGTCAGTCTATCTCAAGGCTATGCTAGCATTAAAGACATCTTTCTGTCTTCTTGGACTCACTCTGCAGCATGTGGGATCTTAGTTCCTTAGCCAGGTATCAAACCCATGCCACTGGCATTGTGAATGCAGAGTCCCAACCCTTGGTTCACCAGGGAAGTCTCAGGTCACTTTATTTAAAATTTCAAATTTATTGGCATCACATTACTTATAAAATTCTATTAGCTTTTTAAAGTCTGTTCTCAAGTCCTAGTATCTGAGTTGGGCCTGTCTTTTCTTGTTGGTAAAACTTTTACCATGTGCCATATGTCTTCTAAGATCTTTTCTACATTTCCCATGTTTCGCTGTCTATGCTTCAGTCTGAATATTTTCTGTCGACCTATATATTCCAAGTCACTTGACTTTCTTTAACTCTGTCTCATCTGCTCTTAAACCCATCCATTCCCAACCCAGGGCTTGAACCCAGGTCTCCTGAATTATAGGCAGGATTCTTTACATCTGAGCCACCAGGGAAGTTCCATTGAGTTTTTAAATTTCATTTAATATATTTATCTGAAGTAGAAAAGCCATTTTTTAAAAAGATGGAACATATTTGGAAAATGAAAATTTATATCTTGTCATCATTTTTTCAGATCAAAATAATCAGCAATTTAAAAGTTTGTACCTGTGAAGAAATTATGGCTGAAAACTTCCCAAATGTAAATAAGGAAACAGATACCCAGGGACAGGAAGCATAGAAGGTTCCAAACAAGATGAACTCAAATAGACCTACACCATGATATATTTTAATTAAAATGGCAAATTTAAAGATTAGAGTGGATTCTAATGCAGCAAGAGAAAAAGAGTTAATTCAAGGGGATCCTCATAAGGCTAACAGCTGATTTCTCTAAGAAATATTGCAGGCCAGAAGTGAGGACAAGATATATTCAAAGTCTTCAAAGGGAAAAGCCTGCAATCTAGGATACTCTACCCAGCAAGATCATTATTTAGAATAGAAGACAAGAAAAATAATTTCCCAGACAAGGAAAAACTAAAAGAAATACAGAAATACTAAGCATATTCGAAAGGAAATATATGAAAGATGTTCTCTAAAAGGAGCAAGAATCTATAGGAAAGAGAAAATCACAGTCGGAAAGTAAATCACTTAAACAAGTCTCTGCAGATTAAAAAAAGGTTTTTTAAATTTTGGGATAGTGATAACTACAATGAATAGCAAAAGGATAAACATGAAGCTATAAAAAACACATCAAAATCACAAAGTGTTGGGAGGAGAGTAGGAAAATACAAGAGTTTTTTCATAATGTGTTTAAGCCTATATGACTACCAGGCTAAAGTAAATAGATATATTAATGGGTTACCATACTTGAAAAACATGGTAACCACAAATAAAGACCATACAATAGATTCACAAAACCCAAAAAGTGTACATAAAGCATAATATAAAAGAAAATCATCAAACCACAAAAGGAAAAACAGAAAGAAATAAAAAAAGAAGAAATACAAAATCAATTGGAAAACAGGTTTAAAATGGCAATAAAAACATATCTGTCAATAATTTTGTTAAATGTCAATGGGCTAAAAGCCCCAATCAAAAGACACAGAGTAGCATACTGAACAACAAAAAGGGCCTATATGCTGTCTGCAAGAGACTCATTTTAGGGTGAAGGACACTCGTAGACTGGAAGTAGGGGATGGGAAAGGGTATTTCATGTAAGGGGAAATGACAAGAAAGTGGGGATTATAATACTCATGTCAGACAAAATAGACTTCAAAGCAAAGGCCATAAAAAAAGATAAGGGAAAATACATAATGATAAAAAGGAACAATACAAGAAGATATTATACTCTTTAACATGTATGTACCCAATATAGGTGCACCTAAGTATGTAAAACAATACTAAGAGACATAAAGGAAGAAACTCATGAGAATAAAACAATAGTAGAAGAATTTAACACCTCACTCACATCAATGAACAGATCTTCCAGATGGAAAATCAACAAAGCAACAGAGATCTTAAAGATAAAATAGAACAATTAGAAGCAATAGATTTTTTTTTTCAGGGCAATACATCCAAAAAGCCCAGAATACACTTTCTTTTCAAGCACACAAAACATTTTCTAGGATTGACCACATACCAGAACACAAAATAAGCCTCAACAAATTCAAGAGGATAGATAGACATCATTTCAAGCATCTTTTCTGATCACAATGGCTTGAAATTATAAATCAACCAAAGGAAGAGAAGTGAGAAAAAATGATTACATAGAGGTTAAGCAACAGGCTATTTAAAAAAATAAAAACAATGAGTCAACATTGAAATCAAAGAGGAAATTTAAAAATTTCTTGAGAAAAATGACGATGAAAATACAACCACACAAAATCTATGAAATATAGCAAAAGCAGTTGTTAGAGGGAAGTTCTTAGTGGTAGAAGGTGAAGAGAGGTGAGGTGAAGTCGCTCAGTCGTGTCCGACTCTTTGCGACCCCGTGGACTGTAACCTACTAGGCTTCTCCATCCATGGGATTCTCCAGGCAAGAATACTGGAGTGGATTGCCATTTCCTTCTCCAGGGGATCTTCCCGATCCAGGTATCGAACCCGGGTCTCCCGCAGTGGAGGCAGACGCTTTAACCTCTGAGCCACCAGGGAAGCCCTAGTGATATAAACCTTCCTTAAAAACTAAGAAAGATCTCAGATAAGCAACCTAACCTACCACCTAAAAGAATTAGAGAAAGAAGAGTGAGCAAAGCCTAAAATGAGAAGGAGGAAGGAAATAATCAAGTTCAGAGAGGAAATACATGACATTGACATTAGCAAGCAATAGGGGAGAGAAAGCAACAAAACAAGAGCTGCTCTCTGAAAGGATAAACAAAATCAACAAATCTTTAGCCAGGTTCATCAAGAAGAAAACAGGATTCAAATACAATGAAAATGAAAGAGGAGAAATACAAAAAGGCAGTACAGTAGAAATATAAAAAGCCATAAGAGAACATTATGAACAGTTATGTGCCCCAAAATTGGACAATGGCCATCCAAAAGGAACGGCCAAGTATCTAGAAACACATAGAAATTGGTTGCTTTTCTTTACACTAACAATAAAATGGGGCTTCCCTGGTGACTCAGATGGTAAAGAATATGCCTGCAATGCAGGAGACCTGGGTTTGACCCCTGGGTTGGAAAGATTCCCTGGAGGAGGGAATGGCTACCCACTCCAGTATTATTAAGGAAAGTTTAAAAAAAAAATCCCTTTTGAAATCACATACAAAAATTACTTAACAATAAACTTGAGCAAGGAGGTGAAAGACCAATATGTTGATAAAGGAAACTGAAGATGATTCAAAGAAATGGAAAGACCCACCATACTCTTGAATTAGAAGAGTTTAATATTATTAAATGGCCATATTAGCCAAAGCAATCTATAGATTTAACGTGACCACTACCAAATTACTCATGACTTTTTTCACAGAACTGGAACAAGTAACTCCAAACTTTATATGGAACCATTAAAGACCCAGAATTTCCAAAGCGATCCTGAATAACAAGAACAAAGTTGGGTGTATAAGCTTCCCAGACATCAGGCAATACTACAAAGCTACAGTAATCAAAACAGTGAGGTACGGCAAATAAACAGACATCTGGATCAGCAGAATTGAACAGGGAGCCCCCAAATAAATCTATACACCTAGTCAATTATTCTTTGACATGGAGGCAAGAATATAAAGTGGAGAAAAGAATCTTTTCAGCAAGTGGTGTTGGGAAAGCTTATAGCTGCATGTAAATCAATGAGGTTATAATACACTCTCATGCCATACACAAAAATAAACTCCAAATGGCTTAAAACTTATAAATACCATAAAACTCCTAGAAGAGCATAGTCAAAATATTCTCTGACATAAATCATACCAATGTTTTCTAGGGTCAGTCTCCCAAGGCAATAGATACAAAAGCAAAAAATTAAAAATGGGACTTAATTAAGCATAAGCTTTTACACAGCAAAGGGAATCATAAACAAAAATGAAAAGACAAATTCCACACTGGGAGAAAATATTTGCAAGCAACATGATTGACAAGTGATTAATTTCCAAAACATACAAACAGCTCATACAACTCGATACAAACAGCTCATACAACTCAATAAAAAGCCAAACAACCCAATAAAAAAATGGGCAGAAGACCCAAATAGGTCTTTCTTCAAAGAAGACATACAGATGGTCAATACGACAGGAGAAGATGCTCAACATTGCTAATTATTAGATAAATCAAATCAAAATTACAAGGTACCACTTCATATTGGTCAGAATGGTCATTATTAAAAAGTCTGCAGCATTGTTTATAGTTGCCAGGACATGGAAACAACCTAGATGTCCATGAGCAGATGAGTGGATAAGAAAGCTGTGATACATATACACAATGGAGTATTACTCAGCCCTTAAAAAGAATAAATTTGACTCAGTTCTAATGAGATGGATGAAACTGGAGCCAATTATACAGAGTGAAGTTAGCCAGAAAGAAAAAACACCAATACAGTATACTGACACATATATATGGAATTTAGAAAGATAGTATGATAACCCTGTAAGTGAGACAACATAAGAGACACAGAGGTATAGAATGGACTTTTGGCTTCGGAGGGAGAGGGAGAGGGTGGGATGATTGGGGAGAATGGCACTGAAACATGTATACAATCATATAAGAAATGAAGCACCAGTCTATGTTCAATACAGGATACAGGATGCTTGGGGCTGGTGTATATGGAATTTAGAAAGATAGTATGATAACCCTGTAAGTGAGACAACATAAGAGACACAGAGGTATAGAATGGACTTTTGGCTTCGGAGGGAGAGGGAGAGGGTGGGATGATTGGGGAGAATGGCACTGAAACATGTATACAATCATATAAGAAATGAAGCACCAGTCTATGTTCAATACAGGATACAGGATGCTTGGGGCTGGTGTATGGGATGATCCGGGGAGATGGTGTGGGGTGGGAGGTGGGGGGGGTGCTTCAGCATTGGGAGATCGTGTACACCTGTGGCTGATTCATGTCAGTGTATGGCAAAACCAATGCAGTATTGTGAAATGGAATAAAGTATTAAACTTAAAAAATAAATAAAAAATAAAAAATGTAAAAAAATAAAAAATAAAGTCTGTAACAAATACTAGAGAAGGTGTGGAAAGAAGGGAATCCTCCTACACTGTAGGTGGGTATATACATTGTTACAGCCACTATGAAAGATAATAAGGAGGTTCCTTAAAAAACTTAAAAGAGTTACCATATGATCCAGTAATCCCATTTCTGTGCAAATATTCAGAGAAATCTCTTATTTGAAAAGAGTTCAATGCTCATATGTGTGTGCTCAGTCGCTCAGTTGTATCCAGAATCTTTGTGACTCCATTAACTGTAGCCGGGTCCTCTGTCCATGGGATTATCCAGGCAAAAATACTGGAGTGGGCTGCCATTTCCTTCTTGATCAATGCTCATAGAAGCACTATTTATAACAACAAAGACATGGAAGCATCCTAAATATCCATTGAAGATGAATGGATAAAAATGTGAGATATATATATATACATATACACACATAGACACATATATATTTCTCAAAGTTATATATATATATATATATATAGCAGTTCAGTTCAGTCACTCAGTCATGTCCAACTCTTTGCGACCCCATGAATCGCAGCACACCAGGCCAGTTCACCCAAACCCATGTCCATTCTGTCGGT
>SJYC01068527.1:0-24059 GCA_006408675.1 Madoqua kirkii | reverse complement strand
TGTGTAGGGCTTCTCCATCTTTGGCTGCAAAGAGTATAATCTGATTTCAGTGTTGGCCATCTGGTGATGTCCATTGTAGAGTCTTCTCTTGTGTTATTGGAAGAGGGTGTCTGCTATAACCAGTGCATTCTCTTGGCAAAACTCTATTAGCCTTTGCCCTGCTTCATTTTGTACTCCAAGGGCAAATTTGCCTGTTATTCCCGGTCTTTCTTGACTTCCTACTTTTGCATTCCAGTCCCCTAAAATGAAAAGGACATCTTTTTTGGGTGTTAGTTCTAGAAGATCTTGTAGGTCTGTATAGAACTGTTCAATTTCATATAATACATATATATATGTGTGTGTATATATGTATATAAAGGAATACTACTCTGATGTAAGAAATAATGAATTAATGTCTTTTGTAGCAACTTGGATGGACATAGAGATTATTATATTAAGTGAAGTCAGAAAGAGAAAGACAAATACTGTATGATATCATATATTTGGAATCTAAAGTATGACACAAATCAACTCATTTAAAAATAGTTACATTTCCTTCTCTCTAGTATCTTGATCCCTCACATTCTGTCTCTCAATGGCTTCCTGCAGATTTTTTTTTTGGCTTATTTTTTTCTTTGTAATCTAGATTTGTTACTTATCTGGTTGTTCTTTTGCTTTTTAATCTAAATTTTCTGCTTATTTGTTTGTTCTGATATTACTTTCTCCATCACAGCCACAGTTGATTTAAAATGTAGAAATATCCTAAATATAAGAATCATACATTTCTCATGAAGTCATGTATTAGTTCTGTTTTATAATAAACCCTCAGTTATACACGTAAAAAACGTCACATTCTCAGGTTACTATAATAAACTTGGACATAACTACGGAGGCTCAGAAAACTAAGCCCCATAAATGGAAACTAAGATGGGAAGTCTATTGATGCTATAGTTTCAGAAATGACTGTTTTAATACATGTCTCTTAAAAATTCACAAGGAATAAATTTTTGAAAGAAAGAAAGTGTTAGTCACCCAGTCATGTCTGATTCTTTGTGACCCCATGGAACCTGCCAGGCTCCTCTGTCCATGGAATTCACCAGGCTTTAAAAGTACTGAGTGGGTTGCCGTTTCCTTCTCTAGGGGATCTTCTTGACCTAGGGATTGAACTTGTGTCTCCTGCATTGCAGGCAGATTCTTTACCATCTGAGCCACCAGGGAAGCCCACCTAAATTAAATTTCTCACTTTGCAGAGCAATAAGAGATAAAAAGAAAAGTAACTCACTGCCTGACTTGTGCGACTGATAACATTTATAAAATAAAGGATAATGGCTTGAAACTGACAAGGTTGTAATGGCGGTTCTGATACTAAAAGGTATCGTGCTTGAGTTCTGCCAAAATAAAAAATAATTGATAAAAACTATGAAGATGTAGATTCGTTTGACTGAAGGGAGAAGCTGCTTTGATCTTTCATGCAATGAATAATTGTATAGAAAGATGACCATATTACTTTATTTAGCAGGTCATGCAACTGAAACTATTTCTCTCCACATTCATGAGGAAAAAGAAAAATGTCTAGATAGCAACCAGATGGTAAGGAAAATAGATTTAACAAGTTTCAGGTTTGCACTTAGAATATAGGGTCAGTTGTTCTGACAGACCTAAGAGTATGCTTTCAATTACATAAATCAAGAGTCAGAAAACCATGGCCTTGGGGCCAAATCTGGCCCATTACCTGTCTTTATAAATAAAGTTTTATTAGAACATACCCATGTTCATTTACTTATGAATCATCTATGGCTGCTTTTGTCTATGACAGCAGCATTAGTAGTCATGACACCAATCATGTGGTTTGCAAAGCCAAAATATTTACTGCATGAGCCTTCACAAAATAACCTTACCAACACTGAGTATAGTCATTTTTTTGGTGTGTAAGCATATAAAGAGTTTGCTGGCTCTGCTCTGTGAAGTTTTCTGGGGCTCAGAATCTTTCTATTGAGTGAAGCTCAATCTTGTCACTTGAGCTTCACTAAGTTGTCGATCCTGCCCAGAATAGCACAAAATGACCGATCACGGGGTCTGCCTCATAGCCATGGGGAGGCAGTCATGTGAGTTCTAGTCAGCCTATACCTATGCGTAAGTGAACTAGTCCTTCATTTATGCAATAATCTTTTACTTTTTAAAAAAGTTAATCTCCCTTCAGCATGTTCTGATTTTTAAAGGTAAAGAGCAATGTATTCTAGAATTATTTCCATTTAAGATTTTCTGTGCCTAAAGGGAAAACTTCAGTTATCTTGATGGCTCTTTTCCCAAGCATGAAGGATAAATGAGCTGTTCCAGTGTACAAGCTGTATGGTGAAGTGGATGTTCTTTGAAGTCAGATAGATCAGACAGACTCTGTCCCTAACTAACTTGGGTAAGTTCTCTATCCCTCAGACTCTCAGTTTCTTTACTGCAAAAATAGTTTGCTGAGCAAGTAGCTGGAAAGAGTAAATAGATATATATACTATGCTGACAATGAGAAGGTGCCCTATAGCTGTTGGTTTGTTCTTCTTTCTGTGGATTTTCCAGCTGTGTCAATAAAAGCTTGATTTTGAGAAGTGTTAAGGAGACTGGAAGCTCATCGGTTCCCTTCCATAGACACGTACCAGGCCCTACACACATTATTTATCTCTTATAACAACTTTGTGAAGTTAAGCCCCATTTATGTTGAAATAATTTGTGAAGAGCCTAGTAGGAACCACATATTCTTTCTCCAGATACTGATATTCAAGAGTCCTGTGACCATTCTTGGGTAGTGGGGCATTTGAAGAACATCCCTTATATAGTCTGTGTTTGAAGCCTACAGTTTAAGCCTTAAACTATAGTTCATAATTTAGCGTGACAGAATTCTTTTGTGTTAATAAGTTACTCAATAACCTAGTTTTGTCACTGTAAATCATGATAAACTAATGCAATTTTAATGAGGCTATAGTATGTTTTTCCAAGAGAATCCTGCAATGTTTTAACCATGTACCAAGCTTTTAAGGCACCATTGTCTCAAGAGTGAGTGCAGCTCAATACCAAAAAAATGCCACTTTCAAGGTCCAGTGACAGGAAGTTCACCAAAACACTTTCTACACAGTTGCGGTAGAATCTGGAGATTAAATTGATCAATACTTGGGACAAAACAAATCTGAGGATCTGGCATGAGATGAAATAATAGATTGTTTCCCTTCCTTGAAAACTACTGTCCACTATGGACAAATTAAACAAAGAAAAAAGAATCACTGATGCTTTCAGCACTAATGGTCTTAAATGCAGAAATGAACCCATTCCAGGTGCTTAATAATATTCATCTACTTTTTGAATTCCTTTGTTCATTTTAATGGGATTGATTTTGTTTTGATGTTCATGGTCCTTTAACATTTTGTTTAATCATACAAGATGCTTCATACATTTTCAGAAGGAGGGAGAGCATTAATTCTAAACAGAAAGCCAAATAAACAAATGCATAAGACTTGTTTTCTCTAGAAACATCTAAGAACTGTTGTATATACTACTTAGACTTACTTTCTGACACTCTAGGTGTTACACTGTAAAATTTAGCAACAAGGAAGATAAGTGACCACCAACACTGATTCAATTAAATAATCATTATTATGCATCTACATAGTCAATATAAAACAATATGCAACACATTATGAGGGCATAAAGATGGATAAATGCTTCTAGGATCTCACAGTAAAGACAAATGTATACACAAATAACATTGATATATAGAATTGCTTGAAAAGTGTTATTAGGACTCTGGGAGTTGGTGATGGACAGGGAGGCCTGGCGTGCTGCAGTTCATGGGATCACAAAGAGTTGGACACGACTAAGCGACTGAAATGAACTGATAACAAGTTTAATTTGAATTATAGTATTACCTCTTACAAAAGGCCTTTATGAACATTATTGTTCATTTGGACCTCACAAAAATTCCACGAAGTATATGAAGATTATTATCCCAGTTTTACAGATGAGGAAATTGTGGTTCAGAGTTATTAACTAGTGCAAGTTCATATGGAAAACAGAAGAGAAATGAGGCTTTAAGTCCTTCACTTGATTTACAGCATTATTCTGCTTTTCTTATATAAAAGGCCTTTATAACATTATTGTTCATTTGGACCTCACAAAAATTCCACGAAGTATATGAAGATTATTATCCCAGTTTTACAGATGAGGAAATTGTGGTTCAGAGTTATTAACTAGTGCAAGTTCATATGGAAAACAGAAGAGAAATGAGGCTTTAAGTCCTTCACTTGATTTACAGCATTATTCTGCTTTTCTTATATAATATGGAAAGGCGGGACTTCTTTAAATAATGTTAAGTCCAGTAATATTTAACTTTGTCCTGTAGGTGAAGGCTGACCTGCCCACATCACAGGTAAATCCTTCACTGGAATCCTAAGCCCTGGATGAAGTCCAAGCTCTTGGATCTAGTACAGGAGGCCTCCATCACTGGTGGTTCTTGCTGGAGTCCTCAGCCCATGGCTTGCCATTTTTGGCCTTGAACTCCAGCAACATCATTGCATGTATCATTCTGCATGTACTCTCTCGTTTTTTACCTCTACTCAAATTGTCTCCTCTACCAGCAACGGACTTTCTTCCCATTTACCCAGACAATCTCCTCTCATCTTTATGACTTGGCTATTTCACTTCCATTGGAAGCATTCCAAACTCTATCAGAATCAATTAGGTTTTCATTCTCTGTGTTTCCATAATATTATGAATTGCATTTTCCTCATTTTATTATCATTATGTTTATAAGCTTGTCTCCTTTATTGAACTATGACCCCACTGAGGACAGGGAACTAGGTCTTATTTTCCTCTGGTTCCTGACACATAAGAGTGTGCTTCATCAAGGAGGGATATGTGAAGATGGATTCATCTGAGATGTAATCGTCCCTGACATAAGGTTCAGGACAATATATGGCATGACTATAAGGACCTTCTCTTATAGTTTACAGGATGAAATCGGTGGATGAGTGGAGAAGCCAGTTCCTGGTCAGCATCAGCCTATCCCCTGTGCTTCTCAGCCTAGATTAGAGGCTGTATTAAAAGGAGAAGTGAAGTGAAGCAAAGTTGCTCAGTCGTGTCCGACTCTTTGCGACCTCATGGACTGTAGCCTACCAGGCTTCTCCGTCCATGGGATTCTCCAGGCAAGAATACTGGAGTGGGTTACCATTTCCTTCTCCAGGGGATCTTCTGGATCCAGGAATCAAACCCAGGTCTCTTGCATTGGAGGCATATGCTTTAACCTCTGAGCCACCAGGGAAGCAGAGTATAGTAAATTTTTCCTAGCAAAGAGAAAATAAGTAAAGACAATCCCCAAATAGTAACATTATAAAAAGTTTAACTCAAAGGTGTCTAATTCTCATATACACAATGCTATGTAGAAAAGAAGTAATTAATGAGAACCTACTGAAGAGCCTAGGGAACTCTACTCAGTTCTCTGTGGTGACCGAAACAGGAAGGAAATCCAAAAAGGAGGGGAGGCTTGCACATATATAGCCAATTCATTTTGCTGCAGAGCAGAAAACACAACACTGTAAAGCAACTATACTCTAATAAAAATTAGAAAACAAACAAAAAAAGATGTCTCATTCCAAGATGCAGAGGTCCATGGAGCCCAAGGATGTCTAGGCCAGTCCTAACGTGTGATGGACACACACGTAGCTGCACTTGGCTACCAAAACCAGTAATGCACGTGACCAAGACAGCTTTCCTGCTACTGCATTCCTCTTCTCCTGTTGCTCTTTCACTCTCCCAGATGGCAGCTGTACTGACAGTATCTGCAGCCCTGAGCTTCTTCCAGGGGCACTGGGAACCACCCATCCCAGCTAGCTCATCATCAGGCAACTCAGAGGGAACTTCTAGGGGTCATCTGGCTGGCCGGCTTGTTAGTCTCTTCACAGACTCACCATGACCAAAGCTAAACTCTTGATTTCCCACCAACCCCAAACCTGTTCCTCTGGCAACTGCCCCTATCTTAGGAAATGGCAATGATGTTGTTGTTCAGCCCCCTAATCCTGGGGGCATTCTTGATACACTTGGTTTTCTCATATCCTATATTCAAAGCATCAGCAAATCCTGCAAGCTCAACATTCAAAATTATCTGATCATTCTGCTTGCCTCCCCTGTCACTACCCTGCGCTAAGCCACCACCTCACTTCCCTTAGATTTTTGCATTGTCTCCTCACTCATCTCTTAGCCACCCTCCACCTTTGCCCACCTTGCCTGGACGGTCTATTCACCACCCAGGAGTCAGGGCAATCCTTTAAAATATGCCTTGCCTTGGCTTGAGACACTCCAAAGATTTTCTTTTCATTTGGAGTTAAAACCAAAAGCTTGTCCATGACACCTCTCCACCCCTCCCCCACCTGCTCGCTTGAGCGCAGCCATCGCTCCTTTTCACGGCTCTCGAGGGGACCAGGTGGGCTCCTGTCCTAGGGCTTTCGGTAGCACCTTCTCTGCTCTGAACCAGGAAGATTCTTCCCTTAGCAAAGGCTTGACTCTGTCCCTTATTCCATTCAGATGTCTGCTCAAGTATCCCTGATGAAAGGGCTTCTCTGCACACTGTACTGAATTCTAATCCTCCTTCCCTCACTCCTTATTACCATTATTTTTCTCCACAACACTTATTGCCACCTGATCTATCACATATCCAGTATATATTTGTTATTACATATATTACCCTTTCTATCTCTAAAATAGTTAAATCTTTGTATGGACAGAGACTTTCTGTTTTACACTGAAGTATCTCCAGGAACTAAAATTGTTTCTGTCACATGGTAGGCATTTGTGTTGACTGAATAAACAAACAGTCAATGAATGAACACCTCGCTTATCACACTAGAAAAATTAAAAAGATTAGTAATACTTGATGGTGGTGAGATTATGGGGGTAATCACATTGTATTCTGTTGGTGGAATAATAAATTGAGACAAACACTTTAGAGAGCTAGTCAGCACTTGGAAATATCCATAAAAATAAAAGACAAATATTCCTTTTGATCCAGCAACTCAATTTCTAGGAATAGTCCCCCATAAGAGTACTAGTTCAAAAAGATACATGGCCAACGATAGTTAAAGAAATATTTTTTTTTCACAGAATAAAATAGATCACAATGCACAGTACTAACTGCAGATGTAAAAAGGAAAGATACAAATGGACTTATGTACAAAACAGAAACAGACTCAGATATAGCAAATGAACTTATAGTTATTCAAGGGCAAGGGGGAGATAAATCAGGAGTTTGAGATGAATATATACACTACTATTTATAAAATATATAATCAATAAGGATCTACTATATGGCTCAGAGGACTAAATATTTTATAATAACCTATAAGGGAAAAGAATTTTAAAACAGAATATATATCCATGTGTGTTTGCATAACTGAATCACTGTGCTACACATGAAACTAATATGTTGTAAATCAACTATACTTTCATAAAAAAAGAATAAGATAAATCAAAGCGACTTACATGCTCATTAATAAGGAATTAGTTAAATACGTTTCTGTGCCTTGGAAAATAAATTTGAAAGTCAGCTGGCTGATCTATATGTAAAACTCCCTGGGATGCACTGTTTAGGGGAAATACAGTAAGTTACAGAATTGTATGAATAGATGGAGACTTCTTACTTTTTCAAAGAAGACATGATGAAGATTTACATGTGCACATGGTTACCTGCACCGGACAGTGCCTAACAGGATGTTATCAAATTGGAGCAGTGATTTTCTCTGAGAGGAAGTGGGGAGGTAACTTTGCTTCCCGATTCAAGCACTTCTGTGCTGTTTGAGTGTTTCCATCAATACCTACTTTATGTAAAAATTACTTTCAAATGCCATATTTCCCAGAAAGCTTAAAAGGGCAATGAAGATATGAAGACTGGTTTGAACACTGACTCTGCAACTTATTAGCTTTGTGACCTTCAGCCATCAATGTGACGTCTCCAGAAATGAAACCCATTTCTTGACAAGGAAGCAGGGGTCGTATGACTCCCACCTGGCTGTGGATGGGAGACCTTCCTGGACACTGAACCACAGTAAGAAGTGGTAGATAATGCAGTAGATGGGATTCGGGGAGAGGGTTAGCATAATGCTGCCTTATGTCATTAATAGGCTCCATAAAACTCTTCCCCTTTTACCCAGGGTGCAAGCCAGAAGTCTTCAAGTTTGCAGCAGTTAATTTTATCCATCCGGGCTTCCAATCAATGCTTTTACTTGGAAGGTATTTATGTTTAGGATGCTGAAAAGCTTCCCTGACCCTCCGTCAGATCCCCAAGGGATTCTAATACCACTTTCTCAAGTTAAGTGCTGAGACCTTGGACCCTTGATGTGGGAAACAATAAATAATAATGACTGCAGCACTTGGCAAATATAAAGCTTTGTGCAAAGTTGCAGAAAGAATGCTCAAGCATTCAGAATAAACACGAGAAACAGAACGTAATGCCCCTAGCTTTTGATCCCAGCAATTAGAAGTGAAAACAGCCACTATGATTTTTGAATGTTGGACTGTCCCCTTTCAAACATTTCGTGCATTAACTCTCATTGCTTATTAGAGTGTGTCTCCTTTTCTTTTTAGCCCCCCATTTCCCTGATCTTCCTTTCCTCACCAAACTCATAGTGCTTATGCTTCTGTTTATTCCCCAAATACTGTAGTTAGTGCTCTCCCCCTAGACCCACAGTGGTGTTCATTTTCCATCTAATCCAGAATATTCAACTTTACACAATGTAATTTTAACATGTCCATCTTCTGCTTGAATTCTTCCAATTATGGGCAGAATTCTTTCTTTTTTTAAATTAATTTTTATTGGAGTATAATTGATTTACAATGTTGTGTTAGTTTCTGCTATACAGCAAAGTAAATCACTTATACCCACTCTTTTGTAGGTTCTATTTCCATGTAGGCCATTACACAGTATTGAGTAGAGTTCCCTGCACTATATAGTAGGTTCTTATTAGTTACCTATTGTATAAATAGTAGTTTGTATACATCGGTCTCAATCTCCCAGTATATCCCTCTCCTCCTTTCTCCTTTGGTAACGGTTTGTTTCTATATCTGGGACCCTATTTCTCTTTTGTAAATGGGTTCATTTGTACCATGTTTTTAGATTCCACATATAAGCTATATCTACAATATTTGTCTTTCTCTGTATGTCTAACTTTCTTAAATTAGCACTCAAGAACTGCTCTATAATCAGAATACCACACTTTGGCCTAAGAGAAAGAATAGATTATGTGATATTAAGAGACTTGGGTTCAAGTTAAAGCCAAGTAGCTTGTTTAGATTTCCTGACCTCTTTTAGCTTCAATTTTCTCACTTGTAAAAAGGGATTGATAATAATATCTCCCTCTCAAGATTGTTGTGAGGAGCAAATGACTTCATGCTGGTGAAAGCACTCTGTAAGCAGTAAACACTGTAAAATATAATAACATTTATGGAGTACCTGTATGAATGCTAGGTAGCATGCTGCTGCCACCTCTAGTTGCAGGCTATATACCTATGCTATAGTTGCTCAGTCATGTCTGATTTTTTGTGACCCCCATGGACTATAGCCCACCAAGCTCTTCTGTCCTTGAGATTTCCCAGACAAGGATACTGGAGTGGGTTGCCATTTCCTCCTCCAGGGGATCTTCCTGACTCAAGGACTGAACCTGCGTCTCCTGCATTGACAGGTAGATTCTTTACCGCTGAGCCGGTAGGTAGCATGCTGCTGCTGTTGCTAAGTTGTTTCAGTCATGTCTGACTCCGTGTGACCCCATAGACAGCAGCCCACCAGGCTCCTCCATCCATGGGATTTTCCAGGCAAGAGTGCTGGAGTGGGGGTGCCATTACCTTTGCCTTCTCCAGGTAGATGGCATACTTGCTCACTAAATGTCAGTAATAGGTTGCCTATTGCTATTTCCATTTTACAGTAAGATAACCGGGTACATGTGGGTTCTAGCATCTTAGGGACACAGCAGACAGTCCAACACAGGCTCTAATCCTCGAGCCCATACTTTGACCATCCTGCGGTTCTCCTATTAAATATGATGACTACCTGTTCCTCACCAAGAGGCAGCCATGCCAGTGCTCACCTCTCCAGGTTTCAGAACAAGCCACACTCACCCCATCCTTGTCCATCTAACATCTTCCTTCTTTTCTGTAGAACCAAAGGCTTCACAGCCCAGTTCAACTCTCAACCTTTTCAACAAATCCCCTTTGACCATCGTCCTGTTAAAACCTCTGTTCACCCCTCACCCAGCCCTCCCTTGTATTTGCCTTTTCTGTGGGCTTCGGCAGGCTGGAAGGATAGAATTCCTCTGTTCTCCTGGCATTCAGCACAATAAAATGTGCTCAATGAGTAGTTCTTGAAGAAGGAAGGATTAGCTAACTTGGTATTCTTCAAATTTACCTGTTTATATAAATTACTTGGAGTAGTCGTTAGAAACACGTATTTCTGTGCCCTGAGCCAAGGGCTTCTGAATTAGCAATTCCAGAGATGGGTGGAACCAGGGAATCTAAACCCAAGAAGCAATTCAGGTGATTCTCATGATCAGGTACGATTAGAAAGGGCTGGTCTAATTCAGCGGCTCATAACCAGGGTACACACCTGAATGTCCTTGGGAAGTTTTTCACGCCAGGGAAACCCATTTTCATCTCAACCCATCTCAGATTCTGAGTCATGAAGGTTAGAATATGTTTTTGAAAAGTTTCTTACCTGCTTCCTATGTTTTTGTTTCTGGCTCCTGCCTCAGTTAACAATCCATTTCTAACTGGGTTATGCACTGGATTGTGCAACCTTCGTCCCCTGCCCCAAAAGAGACTAAAATATTGATGGTAAGTTTCAAGACCTATAATTTTGAATCTAACACAATGCCAAGGACATAATGGTATTTAATAGGAAATTGGTTAGTAGAATTAAAAGTTCTATTCCATTTCCATACCCATACTCCACTTCCCACCTAACTAGCTTTTGACCCTACCATGTATCCAAACCTATTCCTGGTTTAATTTACTTGTGTTTTTTCACTTGCCTGCCTAGCTATCTCTTGACACTGGAATCCATAATGAGCAAGTGACTTAAAAATCTACCCTCATTAGAATTCTACATCCTTTCAGTCAGTACATTCTGATATTTTTAGACCGTTGTCATTAACCCTGCATCACATTCAAAGCATACCCTGGCTGCCAGTAAGCCTCTGCCTTGCCCTTAGTAATGACACATACACAACAAGATTGATTCTACTGTAAATGAATCCTAGGTCTCCCTGTGATAGGCCTGATTGGACACAGCTGAACTGCTCACAGCTAACGTCTCCCTAGCAGAACTGCCTGGGTGCCTAGAATTTCGATAAAACAACTATACATTTTCTTCCCTTCAGAACAATGCAAACACATGGGGCATATTAACATCTGTAAACACTCCCTAGTTTCTCTGGTTATTTCAGATGCAGGCTTTGAGGACAGAGC
Source organism: Madoqua kirkii (assembly GCA_006408675.1). NCBI lineage: Eukaryota > Metazoa > Chordata > Mammalia > Artiodactyla > Bovidae > Madoqua > Madoqua kirkii. The sequence goes on along the minus strand of SJYC01068527.1, from coordinate 12,596 downwards.
ATGGAGCTAGTGAGTGTGATAAATGGGAGAAGAGGAGGGTTAGTCTGTCTAGCACTTGAGGGCAGGGACTTGGACAGGATGCCCTGAAACACTTGTCTTTGTGACCACCCATGACAGGTGTAGAAAAGGGTAGAGATATTTGATAAAGCTGGGAAAGGGAGGCCAAAAACATAGCTCACAGGTAGCACTTTTTCTGAGCACATAGGAATGAAGTAGGACACTTTCTAACCGTTCAATTCACATAATGTCTAATTTCCTGTTCTCCCTTATTCCAATAACTTTAATGTGCTGATACTTGTTACTCATTTGGTTTTTTCATCCTCTCCTTTGCCCTCTCAGACCCACTCTCATTTCTCTTCCTTGTAATATGCTTTAAACATACTATTTTCTTTCAGGATTTGATTATCACTCTTTCAGAAGACTCTTGAGAGTTCCTTGGACAACAAGGAGATCAAACCAGTCAATCCTAAAGGAGAACAACCTGAATATTCATTGGAAGGACTGGTGCTGAAGCTGAAGCTTCAATACTTTGGTCACTTGAGACAAAGAGTCGACTCATTGGAAAAGACCCTGATACTGGGAAAGATTGAAGTCAAGATTGACAAAGGATGAGATGGTTGGATAGCATCACTGACTCAAAGGACAAGAGTTTGAACAAACTCCGGGAGATGGTAAAGGACAGGGAAGACTGACTTCCTGCAGACTGAAGAGCTGCAGCCCACGGGGTCACAAAGACTTGATGTGAGTTATAGGGACAGAACATCAGCTCTCCTTGTATATGAGATGTGTTGCAAAGAAGAAGAAAAGGGAGAAGGCATCAACTTAGAATTCATCATTTGTCCCTTTCATAGTTGATATATGTGTGAGAGAGAGACAGAGAGAAAGACCAATTGATTCTATATTTTCCTTAAGAGAATTGTGACTTCACTGTATTATGTAATTATATATGAGATTTGGACATTTTTTTTTTCTTTCACTTTCTTCTCTGTTTGCTTTCCTTCCTTCCCTTTGCCTTCAGTTGCTCTGGATCATAATAAATGCTAAACAATCTGCCATTGTATACAATTTGCACACAAGCTGCCAGGCTGACTGCCAGTTTTTAAGTCCTGATGTGATCAAGAATGGTTGAGTTAAAAAGGCACTGAAAAACTGGTTTGCTACAGGAAATAGGAATTTATTAAAATCAGGCCTCCTCAAATGCCCTGGCTGTTAGGCTGGCGGCCTTCCAGATCAGCCCAGCTGGGAGAGGAGGAGGAGACTGGTGGATTCGATCCCCCTGCCAGGCTGGGGGCACTGCAGGGGCAGGAGAGGCAGCTGTCATTGTACAGATAAGAGAATCTCCCTGCAGCTTCTCCCACGACAGCAGAATGATGATTTCCTACTCTCTTTAATTCCCAGGTTTTCTAGGGAGTGCTGTTTGTGGATTCTGGCTATCCATGGGCTCCCACCCTACATTTTAACTTATCTCTGATCTACCAATTGTTTTTCCCTAATAGACTAAAATGTTACTAAGAACCTCATGAAGTCTTGGGTTCTAATCCCAACTGGGTTCTTTAACTTCAAATACCCGCCCCATGAATTGTGAGCTGAAATGAAATAACACCCAGTAACTGACAAGTATTGCTGTGTCTATCATCCCAGCAGGGGGCACCCAGGACAACTGCCCTCTCTTATTACCCATTGGTTTGGCCACCACTTCTGTTCAGGTGGCTCAGACAGTAAAGTGTCTGCCTGCAATGCAGGAGACCTGGGTTTGCTCTGTGAGTCAGGAAGATCCCCTGGAGAAGGAAAGGCAACCCAGTCCAGTACTCTTGCCTGGAAAATTCCACGGATGGAGGAGCCTGGTAAGCAATAGTCCATGGAGTTGCAAAGAGTTGGACACGACTGAGCGACTTCACTCCACCTTCCTTTCAGGACCTAAAGGGCTTGAGAACCACCGTCATGGCTCACTAGTCTCTTTGCTGATGCTGTAATAGTGGCTAACACTTTCTAAAGGTGCACTTGGACCAGCAATTGTTCTATCCGTTTTAAAGATATTGACTCATTGAATCCTCACTGACCCCTCTGAAATTGAGGTCACAACAGGATTAAGTCACTTGACCAAAACCAGTGGTCAGATGGGAATCTGGGAAGTTTGGTTTCAGAGCCGGCACCTAAGGGGCGGTGCCATAGGGCCTGTGTGCTTTCTTATTGAAGGAAGGAAGTTGTTAATATATACATTTTCAGAATGCAGTGCTGGGCATTTGAGAAACAGATGAAAAGACAAATACTGAGGAACAATTAGGGGCAGAGAGAAGCAGGTCAGAATGTGTCTCTGGGGCAGGGAGCAAATGCAGGCCAGCCTCTCCCTGGGAAGAAGCATCTCAGGAGAGACGGGACCATGGTCTAGGGGGCCTAGTCTACCACATTGCCTCAGACCCTGTGTCTCCTCTTCCTCCCTAAGCTCCCACCTAGTTTTAACTCCTGAATGTTCTGAACAGCATCTGGGTCTAATGTTCTTCCTCTTTCCACCACTTTCAACACAGTAATTGTAGTTAGCATTTGCTGAACGCAACACTGTGTGAAGCACTTTATGTACAGTTTATATTTGACTCCAGCAGCAACTCTGTGAAATATGATGAGGGAGGCCAGGCTTAAAGAGGTTAAGTGATTTTCCCAAGGTCACATCTCATAGCCCGTAGGTGGTGGAGAAGTTTTGAGTCAAGTCTGTCTACCTCCAGAACCCAGATTAATTCATTTGTGATCAGGTTAAAATGGATATTAAGTCTGCCACTAAAAAGTGAGACAAACTGTGGGGGTTAGTAGCAACATCCAATCCCAAATTTCTTACCCCTCACCTCAGTGAATGCCCCCAGATCCCTCAGGCCATCCAGACCCCTGACCGCTCTCTCCTAAAGCGTGATTTATCATCCTCTCGCATCGGTTCAGCCTCCTATGTAACCCCTGAATCCATCCGGTCTTGTCTTCTCTGCTGTTGTCTGGTCGCTATCTCTTCTCCCCTAGCCTGCAGTTCTGTGCATGGCCCAACCCCCGTCTCTTTCTCTTGCCTCACTTCTGTTGCCTCTTGCCCATCTACTCTAAGAAATAGTTATAATTAAGTACTTTGAGGTCTTCTCCAGTGTTGTGTTCTGTTATCTGTCTCATGCAGGTTACTAGACAATCTGTTCTGTCTGCCCATGCCATTTCCCACAATTCTCCTCATTGCCTGGCTAACTCCACTAATTTTTCAGGGCTCAGCTTAGATGCTACTTCCTCTGAGAAGTTTTAGCTTAGTTCCCCAAGTCTCAGTTCAGGGTCCTTGTAACAACCAACCCAGCTTGAACTTCACTCATCACACCATGTCCATTTATTCATTTATACTCTCAATTATAAGCTCAGTGAGGGCAGGGTTCATCACTATCCCCAGCACTTAACTCAATATATATTTGTTGAATGAATGAATATGCACATGAGTTTGAATATTTACATGTATTAGGGTTCTCTAGAGAAATAACAAATAGGATATACATAGAAAGAAATGTGGAGAAGGCAATGGCACCCCACTCCAGTACTCTTGACTGGAAAATCCCATGGACAGAGGAGCCTGGAAAGCTGTGGTCCATGGGGTTGCTGAGGGTTGGACACAGCTGAATGACTTCACTTTCACTTTTCACTTTCATGCATGCATTGGAGGAGGAAATGACAACCCACTCCAGTGTTCTTGCCTGGAGAATCCCAGGGGCGGGGGAGCCTGGTGGGCTGCCATCTATGGGGTCGCACAGAGTCGGACACAATTGAAGTGACAGCAGCAGCAGCAGCAGAAAGAAATGCATTTATTATGAGCAATTGACTCACGTGATTATGGAGGCTGTCATGTCCCAAGATCTACAGGCTGAGTGAGCAAGCAGAAATTCCAAGAGAGCTGATGGCTTAGTTCCAGTTGAAGGCCAACGGGCTCAAGACCCAGGAGGAGCTAATATCTCAATTCAAGTCCATGCATGTGGGAGCGCTCAGTGGCTTCAGTTGAGTCCAACTCTTTGCGGCCCCATGGACTATAGCCTGCCAGGGTCCTCTGTCCATGGAATTTTACAGGCAAGAGTGCTGGAGTGGGTTGCCATTTCCTTCTCCAGGGTATCTTCTCAACCCAGAGATCAAACCTGAGTCTGTTGCATCTCCTGGATTGGCAAGTGGATTCTTCACCATTAGCACCCCCTGGGAAGTCCATAAGCTAGGAATAATTCTCTTACTCATGGGGTGGTCAGCCCTTTTGACCTATTCAGGTCTTCAACTGATTGGATAAGGCCCACCACACTGGGGCCCAAATGAATAATCAGACAGACCTCAACTAAGCTGGATGCTGTTGCAGGAGCACATGACTGAGCCCCAGTGCTACCAGAAGAAATGAAAAGCTACATTCAACACAAACTGCTAAAACAAAGAATTGTGAACTGAAAAAACAGCTGCTGGTTGGAACCACAGAGTTCTAAGGTAGTTTCTCATATAGTACAATCTAACTAATACACTATTTGATTCCTTCCTTTTGTGAGCAATAAATCAACTATCACATCCTTGCAGATGTCAGGATAGAAATAATGGGGATACCATCTGTATGCAAAGGTAGATAACTCTGGTCCATAGAAAGATTGTACTGATGATTCAATTTTAGGACAAATGGAATTAATTTTTGCAAAATTATAAGTTGATGTTTTAAAGTGCAGAAATTCTTAATTTTCTTTAAATTCACTTCTTTCTTTTTAAATTGGAATTGGGAGACAAATGAATTTGAAAGACTGTATCTATTTTGATCTAAATTTCCTAAGATTTCCGATGAAATTCAAGTTTTTTTCCCATTCTCAAAACCTTTATTTTAAAAGTTATTATGTTTATTTACTTATTTATTTTTGCCAGTGATACGATATCTTTTAGATGCTCTGTCAAAACAAGACAGTACATCCCTTGAGTTTACTTCTGTGTAAGTAAAAGTTCACGTCCATTTTGCTGTCTTGAGAGTCTGAACATTCTTTAGATTTTCTATGATAATGTTCTTTTTTAATTTTTGGCCAAATTATATTCAATTCCAAATTAAAGATAAGAAGAATTCTTGAGCTCTTCTGGTTCTCCCTTGTACAAATCAGATTTTTAAAAAATACAGAACAATGGCATAGGACTTACTTGATCACTGAAGCAATCAACTGAAGGCCTAAAGGCTGGAGAGGTTGAATACTGAAGTCTCAGAATGCTTTTATTTATAGAAGGAAATCAGTTCTGCATGTCAAAGTCTTAAATGCTGAATCCTATCCTCCCCCACTCCTCCATCAATTTCCCATCTCCAGGACACTATAGTTTATACTGTTATTAGACAATTATCTAAGTTTCTCTTGATCTAGAGTACATTGTTCTCCCTGGGTGCATCAAAGTTTCTTCCACTCTAGACTGCAGTTTATACTGGATGCTGACATTAAGCCGTCTCCCTCTGGGGCCACCCTGGGTCTGCCCATCCCTGACTGCTGCTATGTGTATTGTCGTGCACCAAGTTTTAAGCATACCCTAGTTTTGAGACTTTGGTGGACTGTTGACATCACTGAGGCCTACACATTCTGAAATACAGAATGGGCCTATTCATCCTATGATCCCTTCTTTCAAGGCTATTATATGACCAAGAAGAAATTACTTCCAGGAAGATCTGATATTAGACTCTTTTTATACCCTTGCTTTTGTATGAAATGTTAAAAGTCTTTGTCCTAGGCCACCCAGGATATTTGGTTACCTAACCAAGATATAAATGCCTAGAATTTCTGCATCTCAATTGCCTGTCTCTTATTTGCTTCAAAGGGAGTCAATGCGTTTGTAAGAATAAAAATAAAAAATACAGCTTGAAATATAGAACCAACCATTTCCTTCCTTATCCTTTCAAGCACTTTAAAATGTGGCAAAGGATATTATAAACTACCTACTGAACCAACCATGAATGAAAAAGTGAAGGTATGGATAAATTGTATTACTAACAGAACGGACGTCAAATTTGCCGGCAGTTGTGTTTTCTAGCATTGAAGACACTGAGTCATCTTAAGGTAGTCCTTTGCTCTGGAACAGAGGTAGCAGCCAGCATCGCTCCTTGTTCTTTTTCTCCCTCCCTTCGTTCTTTGTTAAAGCCAGAGGAGAAGTCTGAGCTGCAGCAGCTGTCTTGTAATCATGAAACAGAAAGTATGAAGACAGATTCCAAACCTGTGAAAACGGCACTGTGGAAATACAGGAAAAGCTCGCGCTTAGATGGCATCATCGCACAACTAGCTGGGCCACTGGCTTCAACTTTGAACCTTAGAATTCCTTGTTCTGTGAGAAAAGCGAACTCTCTTTCTTTGACCCTCTGTTAGGTTTTCTGTTATTTGCATCTGAACAAAGGGAAACACTTCTGGTGGTAAAACAGTGAGAGAAATCAGTTATAATTTGAACATTTTTGGACATTAGAGTGGTCAAAGTCAAAAGTCAAAGTGAAGTCGCTCAGTCGTGTCTGACTCTTAGCGACCCATGGACTGCAACCTACCAGGCTCCTCCATCCACGGGATTTTCCAGGCAAGAGTACTGGAGTGGGGTGCCATTGCCTTCTCCACATTAGAGTGGTACTGTCTCATTAATACCACTCGAGGGGCTTCCCTGGCAACTCAGACAGTAAAGCATCTGCCTGGGATGCAGGAGACTTGGTTTCGATCCCTGGGATGGGAAGATCCCCTGGAGGAGGAAATGGCAACCCACTCTAGTATTCTTGCCTGGAGAATTCCAGGGACAGAGGACCCTGGCAGGCCACAGTCTATTGTGTTGCAAGAGAGTCAGACACGACTGAGTGACTAACACACACACACACATCTTATTAATAGCTCTCAATGATGACATAGACTAAGGTTTTAGACATTAATTATTATACATACACTTAAGCAGAACAATACCTTAATTATGTAGTTTGACCTCAACATGTATAACAACTTGTGAACACATCTATTATATATGATTTTCTTCTCTACAGGAAACATTTTTCTCTATCAATAATGCATTGTTACTGAAGTTACTTAGCATCACAATGAATTGTTAACATGAGCTAGTTGTTGAGACATGCAAAAAATCTCAGGAGATCAGATTGGATGTTGTCATTATATTTGCTGAAACAGAATTCAGCTCATAAATGTAATCATCCTTGGTCATTAGAGAGAACACTTTTCATTTGAATTCTGGTCTGTTCTCTAGAACTTAAGAGGGAAATGAGGGGTATGAGGCAGCACTTGGACATTCAGGTCATGACAAAAAACAAAAGGGGCTGGAGTTGGTTAGTACAGATAGTAGATGAGTACGGAGTATGAAACACTTAAAATTAGCCTTCACATATATTAAGAGATATTATTCAGAAAATGAGAGCCAGTTGTTTTCTAATTTTATGATGAAAACCCACTATGGAGTGGGCTTATATTTTTGCATCTGAAACTCAGAGAAGCCAAAAAGAACTCCCTCCTGAAAGGTGAATATTGACTATTCCTCCTGGAACTGAATATTTAGGTAAGATTTAGATCTTATTCTCTGGAGACAGTGGGTTAAATTTAATTGCATCTCAAACAAACAAACAACTAAACGCTGAGTCTCCTTATTCTTTTTGTTAAGAAACAAAAAATGGAGATGCATAAGATAGGGTCTCCCATGACACCTCCACAGGCAAAGCTGCTGAGCATTGATTCCTTAGGGTCACCCAGGGTCTGTAGTAAGAAACAAGGAGACAGAGGCCATCTAGGTGGGAGATAGGCCCTGAAGCCTTGTGGTTCTCTGCCAGCCTTTAGAGAACTCCTCCTTTCCTCAGGTAGGAAGTAAAGCAGGTCTCAGAAAATGCACTGGTGTCTGGAAGTCATTACTCCAAACCCTGAGCTTTCTAGTTCTCTTTGTACTCATTCTCATCTGTGTGGTACTGCCTGAAGGCATTGGTCAGAACTGACTGATTTCTCCAGGATGGTTCTATGATTTTTATCAGTGTACATGATTTGTAAGCTCTGGATTTCTTTCTTCTTAGTAAACCCTTCCGAGTACTGAGTAAACATCTTTCTAGGAGGAAAAGCAAAATATTCTCACTCTCAAATTATGTTTGCCTGCTGTGCATACCTTTGAAATGGGAAGAAGATTGTATACCTGGCTTCCGGAAAAATGTCAGTGCACCTTGACTCCAGTACATAAACTAGCAGCTAACTGGCGCCATCTGGAGGGCAAGAGGAGTCTGAACACTAAAGCAAATTTGAAAATCAATATGACATAGAGGCATATTTCAGAGATATGGCAGGTTCCAGATCACTGCTATAAAGCAAATAATGCAATGCAGTGAGTCATATGAATTTTTTGGTTTCTCAGTGCATATAAAAGTTATGTTTATACTGTGGTCTCTTAAGTGTGCAATGTTTTAAAACATTATTATGTTTAAAAAATCATTATACATAACTTATTTTAAAATATATTATCATGGTAACTGAACTTATGATAATTATTTTGGAATGTATAGAAATACTGAACCACTATACTGAGTACCAGGAACTAACGTAGTGGTATAAATCAGTTATACTAAACAAACACTCTCAGAAAAGACCAGATTTGTGGCCACCATAGAAAGGCCATGAGGGGAGGAGGAACTGGTTGAAGAGAGACCAAAGGTACAAATTTCCAGTTACAAACAAATACTGAGGATGTAATGTGCAACATGATAAAGATAACACTCTATGTTACGTATGAAAGTTGTTAAGGAGTAAATCCTAAGAGTTCTCATCACAGGGAAAAGTTTTTACCTATTTAATTTTGTTTCTGTATGATATGATGCATGTTCACTAAACTTATTATGTTAATCATTTCATGACCTATGTAAGTCAAGTCACTATGCTGTACACCTTAAACAGTATGACAATTATAATAAAACTAGAGGAAGAAAAATTTTAATAAAGAAAGAGCACCCAGAAATTAAAAAATATTGTTACTAAAATATACTAACCCTGACAAAGCAGAGTTGCCACAAACTTTCAGTTTGTTAAAAAAAAATTGCAAAGTGTAATAAAGCAAAGTACAATAAAATAAGGTATGCTTATGAATCCAAGCATTATAGAATTAACAGAATTTCCTGCTCCTTTTCTCCTCCATTTCCTGAATGTACCTGGGCCATTCACAAAGGAGGCTGGGGGAATCCGTTCAGTTCAGTTCAGTCGCTTAGTCGTGTCCAACTCTTTGCGATCTCATGGACCGCAGCACTCCAGGCCTCCCTGCCTATCACCAACTCCTGGAGTCTACTCAAACTCGTGTCCGTTGAGTTGGTGGTGCCATTCAACCATCTCATCCTCTGTCGTCCCCTTCTCTTCTTGCTCTCATTCTTTCCCAGCTTCAGGGTCTTTTCAAATGAGTCAGCTCTTCACATCAGGTGTCTAATGTTTTAGCTTCAAAATCAGTCCTTCCAATGAGCACCCAGGACTGATCGCCTTTAGGATGGACTGCTTGGATTTCCTTGCAGTCCAAGGGACTCTCAAGAGTCTTCTCCAACACCACAGTTCAAAAGCATCAATTCTTCGGCGCTCAGCTTTCTTTATAGTCCAACTCTCACACCCATACATGACTACTGGGAAAACCATAGCCTTGACTAGATGGACCTTTGTTGGCAAAGTAATGTCTCTCCTTTTTAATATGCTGTCTAGGTTGGTCATAACTTTCCTTCCAAGGAGTAAACGTCTTTAAATTTCGTAGCTGCAATCACCATCTGCAGTGATTTTTGAGCCCCCAAAACAAAGTCAGCCACTGTTTCCACTGTTTCCCCATCTATTTCCCATGAAGTGATGGGACCGGATGCCATGATCTTCTTTTTCTGAATGTTAAGCTTTAAGCCAACTTTTTCTTTCACTCTCCTCAAAGGGACACCAGATTTCTCTCTCCAAATCAGGTTCTACACTTAGTCATGGGGCTTTATCACATACTGTGACACTACCAGCTGATAACACTTGTCATGCCCTGTTACTCATGTTTGAAATGAATCGTGGAATTATATGGTCTCAAAGTGTCATCCTGTGAACACTTTCATCAGAATCACCTGGAGTATTTAATATAACTGTAGATTTATGGGCTTCAGTTTAGGCTTTCTGGATTTGATTTCTTTCATACTTTATTAGACTTCTCTGGTGGCTCAGATGGCAAAGCGTCTGTCTACAATGCGGGAGACCCGGGTTTGATCCCTGGGTTGGGAAGATTCCCTGGAGAAGGAAATAGCAATCCACTCCAGGACTATTGCCTAGAAAATCCCATGGACAGAGGAGCCTGGTAGGCTACAGTCCATGGGGTCGCAAAGAGTCGGACATGATTGAGCGACTTCACTTTCACACTGTATTAGAACAATCAGTGGAAGAAAGTAAAGTTTATGTTTTCTTATTTATATGGTGATTTAGTCACTAAGTTGTGTTCAACTCTTTGTAACCCCGGCTACATACAGCCCACCAGACTCCTCCGTGGGAGGAGATTTCCCAGGCACGAATACTTCAGTGGGTTGCCAGAGCACTTATTATAGGTTGGCACTGTTCTGAGCATGATACAAATACTAATGTATCAATGCATGAGGACTTCTCAACAACCGTAGGAACCTAGACGCCATTATTATCCATCCCTGGCTGATGAGACAACCAAGATACTTGCCCAAGGTCCCATGGCTAGCTAGCACAGGATGATCCACCAGGCATTCTGGCTCCAGAATCTGAGCTCCTAACTACTATCCCATGCTGCACTGCTTAGGTTAAATAATAGGAAATATTCTCCTTCAGATTTTTTTAAAAACATTTCTACTTTGGCCTTGATGTATTTTTAGTGTATTTTTCTGTTTGTATCTAAAAGTAGAAAATATAAATAGAATGTGGCCAAGTAATGAAAACATTCTGATATGTTAAGGAATGTTTTCACTGCCTTGAATATAGTATAAGAAAGGCGGGGGTTGGGGGCAGAGTGGGGTTGGGACAATCTGGGCAATTGGGATCGACATATACACTACAGACACTATGTATAAATTAGGTAACTAATGAGAATGTACTGTATAACTCAGGGAGCTCTATTCAGTGCTCTGTGGTGACCTAAAGTGAAAGTGAAAGAGAAGTCGCTCAGTCTTGTCCTCCACTCTCTGCGACCCTGTGGACTGTAGCCTACCAGGCTTCTCTGTCCATTGGATTTTCCAGGCAAGAATACTGGAGTGGGTTGCCATTTCCTTAAGGGAAGGAAATTAAAAAACGATGGGACACATGTAAACATGTAACTGATTCACTCTGCTGAACAGCAGAAACTAATACAACATTGCAGAGAAACTAGACTCCAACAAAAATTAATTTTTAAAAAAGAATTGCCTTATGGTACAAAAAAAGTTAGAAAATAGTACATATCATAATACCCTATTACTAGAAACGCTGTAAAATAAAGTTATTTATTATTGTGGATTATTATGAGATAATCCATGTAGCAAACTACTTAGCACAGTTAAAAAGGAGAGAAGATATGTCACATAACCACAGAATTTACAGATATTAAAAGGACAGTCAGTTCAGTTCAATTCAGTTCAGTCACTCAGTCCTGTCCAACTCTTTGCGACCCCATGAATCACAGTACGCCAGGCCTCCCTGTCCATCACCAACTCCCGGAGTTCACTCAGACTTATGTTCATCGAGTCAGTGATGCCATCCAGCCATCTCATCTTCTGTTGTCCCCTAAGGGAATATTATTAATTACTTCATACTAAAAAATTAGACCCCTTTGATGGAATGGATAAGCTACATGAAAGATGCAAACTAACAAAGGTTTCTCAAAAGGAAATTGATAATCTAAATAGCCATTAAGCTATTTTAAAATTTAATTGTAATTAAATGACACCCCAGAAAGAAAATTCCAAGCCAAAATGGCTACGCTGGTGAATTGTACGAAACATAAAGAAGAAATAACATGAATTCTGCAAAAACTCTTCCAGAAAATTAAAAAGAAGGGAATTCTTCCCAGTTATCTTCTGTTGTCCCCTAAGGGAATATTATTAATTACTTCATACTAAAAAATTAGACCCCTTTGATGGAATGGATAAGCTACATGAAAGATGCAAACTAACAAAGGTTTCTCAAAAGGAAATTGATAATCTAAATAGCCATTAAGCTATTTTAAAATTTAATTGTAATTAAATGACATCCCAGAAAGAAAATTCCAAGCCAAAATGGCTACGCTGGTGAATTGTACGAAACATAAAGAAGAAATAACATGAATTCTGCAAAAACTCTTCCAGAAAATTAAAAAGAAGGGAATTCTTCCCAGTTCATTCTATGAGACTAGCACTACTCTGATATCAAACTTAGACAAAGACATTTGAGGAAAACTATAGTTGAGCCCCTCTTTGAGCCCCTCTTTTCTTTGAGCCCCTCTTTTGCGGGGCAGAGGGGGAAGGCAAGAATATTGGAGTGGGTTGCCATTCCCTTCTCTAGGAGATCTTCCTGATCCAGGGATTGAACCTGGGTCTCCCTCATTGTAGGCAGATGCTTTACAATCTGAGCCACCAGGAACGCTACCAGGGACATGAGGAGTAACCTCACCAGGGACGTGAGGAGTAA
>SJYC01068525.1:0-11779 GCA_006408675.1 Madoqua kirkii | reverse complement strand
GATAAATGTATAGATCCTGCACGTGTGTGTGTGTGTGTGTCTGTGTGTGTGTGTGTGTGTGTGTGAGTCATGTCAGGCTCCTTGCAACCCCATGGACTCCTCCGAGCTTACTAGGCTTCTCTGTCCATGGAATTCCCCAGGCAAGAATACTGAAGTGGGCAGCCATTCCCTTCTCCAGGGGATCTTCCCAACCCAGGGATTGGACCTAGGTCTCCAACATTGCAGGCAAATTCTTTACCATCTGAGCCCATGGATCCTCTACTTGGGTTAATGTCCAGCCTCTGAAGCTCCTGAGTGCTCCTCTCCAATACAAGCCTCTTCCTGATCCAAGTCCTGCCAGCAAAAATGTGGCTAACGACTCTGGATATACCACTAATTGGAAAATCATAATGAATACTGCTGCTTGACTACCTTGGGGTCAAACAATGAAAGGGAGCTCAAAAAACCCAAAACAACATATTCACTGATTCACACTTATATTTCTAATTTGTTCTTGCAGTGAGAGGATGAGACAAATTTGAAAAAGAAAAAAGGAAGCCAAGCTGTGAGACTCTTCCAGAGCTGCTCCATGAAGTTGAGCTGTGGTTGAGGCTGTTCATTTCTTAAATCCTGGAGCTTAATCTTCCAAAGCATCTGTATCAAGGGAGTTGGTCCAGGCAACCAGATCATCCACTTCATCTTCCCATGGCTCATTTATGCTAACTTCAACTGGCTTTCTCTTCCACCACTCCTTTTTATTGTCCGTCTTTGGGACAGTATCTGTTTTAGTTTGTGAATCAGGAGAAGTCTGAACTATAATGAGAAACACAAAAAACAGAAATTTAATAGATGTGGCAGGAAAAACAGTAAAAGAAAATGTCCCTGCATTTGTACATAATGCCTAAGATCATCTAAGTGAATGCAAGCAACCTTTTTAAAATTCCTAAATTTTTCAATTGCAATGAACTTATTTTTCATAAATCACTCATTTTGGTCGATCTTCTTATGTTCATATATTTACTGAGCCCCTGTCAAGTGCCAGTGGGTGTACAAGGGAAAGGTGTCTGTGAGTGCTTCACATAGATGCGTGCACAAGGATGAACTCACAGGATCTAAGGGAAAACAGATGTGGGCTCTGAAAGACAAGAAGTTTGCTGAAGAAAAAGGGGCAAAGGAGGGAGGCGGGACTGCTTTAGATGGAGGACACAGCACAGACCATAGCACATAGGTATGAGAGAGAGAACTTATGTTTGGAGGTGATCAGAGTTGATGCGTCAGTATTTACGCTCTGCCAGGCACTATGCTAAGCACATGCTACATGCAAAATATAATTTAACTTATACACAGTGCTTATGATGGACAGGCAATATTATCTTTACTTTAAGGATGAGACAATTGAGACTAAGTAGCCTGCAGTAACTTGTCCAAGGACATTCAGCTTATAATAGTTAATCATTGGTCCACTGTATCCCAAATCACAGTGTCACACTGTGTGGACACTTGAGTGGAGCTGGCTAGTTAGGCTGAGGCCAAGTTAGGAACACCTCATGTATCACACAAAGAAGTCTCATCTTTCTTGTATCAGTCTCATAAACAGGGAAATAAATTGATTACATTTTAAAAGAATATAGATAGAGTATCTATATTTCTCAATATTTCTACTCAGTGAGGGGAAGTTGCTTTCCAGGGATGAACCCAAACTGGTGCTATTTATGTTCTGCCACCCCTACAATCCCACTGTATTCTCCTGTCTGTGTAACTATTCATTGCCCAGCACGTGGTCTAGGACAAATTCTGTCTCATAATAGTTCTGTGTTTATTTCCCTAGTAACAAATCAAATGAACCTTGTCACATTCATTGTCTTCTAGTTGTGCTGTAGGCAAGGATTATGAATGAATTGTTCTCTTGATTTCTTGGTTATTGCAAAGATTTGCAGAGGATTTGAGTTTAGACAGCTACCATTATTCTATAAGAAGCCTGATGTCACCAATGATTGAGTTTTTATTTTTATATTTTAACACTAATCCCTAGATTTCATTAATTTAGAAAGGAATTCTCTTTTCCTTGAGAAAATCTTCTTTAGGAACATATCACTGATGAATTAACTATACTTCTTTCTCGCCATGTTTGAGCTGTTCTGAGCTCATATGCTCACAAGAAATACTGTTCAAACCAGTTTAAACAAGAGAGAAGTGTCTCATCGCATAGAAAAGGAAGATCAGAGGAAGGGGAGGACTGAATGATACAGTGGCTCAATGATGTCATTTAGGACATTCTTTCCACAGCTTTGCCCTACCATCTCTGGTGATGTCTTCCTCTTTAGCATCACAGTGAAGAGAAGTGTGGTCATTGTAGTACTCCTATCAGACACAGCAATATCCAGAGGAAAAATGGAGGCTTTTCTCCAGGGTCTCATTTTCAAAAGTAGGAAAACTACCTCTGGAAGCTGCTAGCATATTTCCTCTCAGGCTGGTTTGTGTCACACTTTGCTCCTAAGCTAGTCACTGGCAAGGAAAATGAGATTACTAGGTTGGCCAACAACAGTTGTTTAGGTGGAATGAATATTGGGAGGCAATGACCTTGATTATTTGCCCTCTTAGTTTCTACTCTGTTTAAAAAAAAAAACCAAAAAACAACAAAACACTCCCAAGAAGCATTAAAAAAAAAATTCTGGCTAGATGAGCAGAGCCTAATGCAAAACAAACATAAAAATGTTTCCTCATGACACAGAAAAAGTAAATATTATTTTGAACATTTTTCCTCCAGAAAATCTTAAGCGTTACAAAGCCCTCTGAGAAACCTTGGCTTTACTGATTGGAATGAACCAGTAACTTTGTTACTACATTAAAATAAGTTACAGAAGCACAAATTCTCATTGCCTTATGGTTTACATGCCTTTCTTGGGATGGATCCTGAAAACTCTGCTTCTTAAACTTTTTCTAGTCCTAAAATAATTTTGTCAATGAAAAGACTAAACTTTGTTCTGATTGGTGGGCTCTGGTTTATTGCCTGATGGTTAATTTCCATTCACGTCTGTATCAGCCTCAGTTTAGTTAGAAAAGCAGAGCCCTTATAAGTAATACAAGAATGAAAGGCTTAAGATACAAAACAGGGATTACACATGTGTGGAAAGACCTGGAACAGTGAAGTCTGGAAGGCCGTAGCTGGAGAACTATGGAAGGCCATAGCTGGAAGAACATCATTGCTTTATGTCAGTCTGATGCATGGACATGAGTGGAAATAAGGTGTGCAAGGGGAGCACAAAATGCGGCACACAGCTAACCACTCTACACAGGACAGACATTGTGAGCTCATGGAGGTTTCTATGAAGCCCTCACATCTGTAAAGTGAGAGTGTGTGAAGAGTTGCATGAAATTGCTGTGTCTGAGAAAACTACCATGTATGATACACACAGCTCCTCAAGAATTATGGCCTCTTCTTTACTCCCACCTCCAAAATTTGAGATACATTTTTTTCACAATAGCAAATCATGATATGCTAACACTTCTCTGCAAAAGGGAAGCACAGAGTACATTTCTTTTCTAGCTGAGTCATATTTCCCTTTGGTATCCTGGATAAGCTCACTCTTGCTACATTATAAACAATCACAAGAGCCCAGTGGCATGTAACAGCAATCATTTGTTTAGGTTACACATCTGCAGGTCAGCTGGGAGTTGGTGTCTCTGAACTGGGAATGGCTGGGAAGCTTGGTTGGAAGCTTGGTGACCAGAGGGCTAGTCCAGGCACACTCTTGGGATGATGGCAGAGGTGAAAAAGAGCAAACCAAATTGCACAAACCCTTTCCAAACTCTGAGCACATCAGTTCAGTTGCTCAGCTGTGTCCGACTCTTTGCAACCCCATGAATCACAGTACGCCAGGCCTCCCTGTCCATCATCAATTTGATGGTTAATTTCCATTCACGTCTGTATCAGCCTCAGTTTAGTTAGAAAAGCAGAGCCCTTATAAGTAATACAAGAATGAAAGGCTTAAGATACAAAACATGGATTACACATGTGTGGAAAGACCTGGAACAGTGAAGTCTGGAAGGCCGTAGCTGGAGAACTATGGAAGGCCATAGCTGGAAGAACATCATTGCTTTATGTCAGTCTGATGCATGGACATGAGTGGAAATAAGGTGTGCAAGGGGAGCACAAAATGCGGCACACAGCTAACCACTCTACACAGGACAGACATTGTGAGCTCATGGAGGTTTCTATGAAGCCCTCACATCTGTAAAGTGAGAGTGTGTGAAGAGTTGCATGAAATTGCTGTGTCTGAGAAAACTACCATGTATGATACACACAGCTCCTCAAGAATTATGGCCTCTTCTTTACTCCCACCTCCAAAATTTGAGATACATTTTTTTCACAATAGCAAATCATGATATGCTAACACTTCTCTGCAAAAGGGAAGCACAGAGTACATTTCTTTTCTAGCTGAGTCATATTTCCCTTTGGTATCCTGGATAAGCTCACTCTTGCTACATTATAAACAATCACAAGAGCCCAGTGGCATGTAACAGCAATCATTTGTTTAGGTTACACATCTGCAGGTCAGCTGGGAGTTGGTGTCTCTGAACTGGGAATGGCTGGGAAGCTTGGTTGGAAGCTTGGTGACCAGAGGGCTAGTCCAGGCACACTCTTGGGATGATGGCAGAGGTGAAAAAGAGCAAACCAAATTGCACAAACCCTTTCCAAACTCTGAGCACATCAGTTCAGTTGCTCAGCTGTGTCCGACTCTTTGCAACCCCATGAATCACAGTACGCCAGGCCTCCCTGTCCATCATCAATTCCCAGAGTTTACCCAAACTCATGTCCATCGAGTTAGTGATGCCATCCAGCCATCTCATCCTCTGTTGTTTCCTTTTCCTCCTGCCCCCAGTCCCTCGCAGCATCAGAGTCTTTTCCAGTGAGTCAACTCTTCGCATGAGGTGGCCAAAGTATTGGAGTTTCAACTTCAGCATCAGTCCTTCCAATGAACACCCAGGACTGATCTCCTTTAGGATGGACTGGTTGGACCTCCTTGCAGTCCAAGGGACTCTCAAGAGTCTTCAACACTGCAGTTCAAAAGCATCAATTCTTCTGTGCTTAGCTTTCTTCACAGTCCAACTCTCACATCCATACATGACTACTGGAAAAACCATAGCCCTGACTAGACAGAACTTTGTTGGCAAAGTAACATCTCTGCTTTTTAATATGCTATCTAGGTCGGTCATAAATTTCCTTCCAAAGAGTAAGTGTCTTTTAATTTCATAGCTGCAATCACCATCTGCAGTGATTTTGGAGCCCCCAAAATATAAAGTCTGACACTGCTTCCACTGTTTCTCCATCTATTTGCCATGAAGTGATGGGACCAGATACCATGATCTTAGTTTTCTGAATGCTGAGCTTTAAGCCAAGTTTTTCACTCTCCTCTCTCACTTTCATCAGGAGGCTTTTTAGTTCCTCTTCACTTTCTGCCATAAGGGTGGTGTCATTTGCATATCTGAGGTTATTGATATTTCTCCCGGCAACCTTGATTCCAGCTTGTGCTTATTCCAGCCCACTGTTTTTCTGAGCACATCACGCCCCACTAAAATACCATTGGTTAAAGCAAGTAGTATAGCAAAGCTCAAAGTCAAGGGTCAAGGGAGTATATTTTGCCCTTGGTGGTAGAACAAGATAGGAAGTGAAAATTTCTGAACAATAATCTAACTGGTCACAGCCTCTTAGGTATAGTATCTTAGCAGTAAGATTAGACACAAAGGAGAGTCTATCTCAGTGTCAAAGCAGACATGGCTCAGCACTAGAAATTAAATGAGTTTCTGGACATTCTTTAAAACATTCTCTCTCCCAGCTCACATTTCTTACTTTTTCTCATTCACCATGAGTTTATCCCCTCTTTCTCCAAAATCACAGGGCTTCTGAAACCATGACAACTCTACTCCATTCTATCATTCATTTACTCATTTGTTTATGAGCACTGAATGACCACTACATGCCTATCACTGTGCAGAGAGGTCAGCAGCCCCTTCCCTCAAGGAAGTCACTTTCTAGTGAATGAGACTGGCCACAGAGAGTCCATTATAACATGGCATGTGTGGTGGACAGGCTCTAAAGTGACTTGTTATGATCTCCACATTCAGGTGTTAATACCTTTGTGTAATCCTCTCCCTTTGGAGTGTGGGCAGTATTTGCAACTTGCCTCTATTCAATGAAATATGCCAAAGGTATGAAATCTCATCTCCATGATTATGTCACATTACCTAAGTTTCTATCTTGCTATGGGACTTGTTCTAGAGACTCTCCTTGCTGGGTAGATGAAGCAGGAGGCTGTGAATGTCAATGAACTGCAGGCAGCCTTAAAAACATAGGAAGGCCTCCAGCATATAGCCAGCAAGAGAATCCTCAGCAGTAGAGAGAAAAGGGAGTGAATTCTGTCAACAATGATGTGTATTCACCTCACCGAGCTTACAACAAGCAGATTCCCCATTCGAGCCTCCGGACGAGAATGCAGCCCAGCTGACACCTGGATCAGTCTAATGAGATCCCAGCCGGAGGGTCCTGCTACACTGCGCCTTATCTCTGAGCACACAGAAATTGAAATAATAATGTGTGTTATTTTAAGCCATTAAGTGTGTGGCAATTTGTTACACAGCAATAGAAAACTAACAGAGCATGATAAGGCACGACAGAAATGCTAGGAGAGCCCACAGGGAAAGTTTCTTAGAGAAACCTGAGTTGAATCTCAAAGGATTAGGTACTAGTGAAAGGAAGGGAAAGGAAGCAATGGTCTTTGGTGGGGGTATAAGAAGATGATGTACCTCTCAAATGTTTTGAAATGAAGACAGGAATAAACAACCATGACCTACTAACTCAGTGTGGTGTTTATGGTATAAGTAAAACATCAATAAATGATATCACTGGAAAGGCAGACAGATTAGAGTATTAAGGACTTTGCCTTATCAAAGGGTAGAAATTTTCTCCTGAAGGAAATTATAAACAAGAGGTTTTAGATATGCTAAAAACATAAGCAGATTTGAGTTGTAGAAAGCAGTCTGACAAAGCATGAACAGAAATTACTGTAATCATCAACTTAACCGGATAGATATGGAGTCTGGGAACAGAAAGTTAGATGGGGAGTAGAACCTTGAAGAATCACTGATTGAAGTTTACTGCCTGTGCCTGGGAATTAGTTGTTATTTTAAGCCATTAAGTGTGTGGCAATTTGTTACACAGCAATAGAAAACTAACAGAGCATGATAAGGCACGACAGAAATGCTAGGAGAGCCCACAGGGAAAGTTTCTTAGAGAAACCTGAGTTGAATCTCAAAGGATTAGGTACTAGTGAAAGGAAGGGAAAGGAAGCAATGGTCTTTGGTGGGGGTATAAGAAGATGATGTACCTCTCAAATGTTTTGAAATGAAGACAGGAATAAACAACCATGACCTACTAACTCAGTGTGGTGTTTATGGTATAAGTAAAACATCAATAAATGATATCACTGGAAAGGCAGACAGATTAGAGTATTAAGGACTTTGCCTTATCAAAGGGTAGAAATTTTCTCCTGAAGGAAATTATAAACAAGAGGTTTTAGATATGCTAAAAACATAAGCAGATTTGAGTTGTAGAAAGCAGTCTGACAAAGCATGAACAGAAATTACTGTAATCATCAACTTAACCGGATAGATATGGAGTCTGGGAACAGAAAGTTAGATGGGGAGTAGAACCTTGAAGAATCACTGATTGAAGTTTACTGCCTGTGCCTGGGAATTAGATGTGGTTGTGTTTCAAGGACAGTTCAGTTCAGTCACTCAGTTGTGTCCGACTCTTTGCGACCCCATGAATCGCAGCACGCCAGGCCTCCCTGTCCATCACCATCTCCCGGAGTTCACTCAGACTCACGTCCATCAATTCAGTGATGCCATCCAGCCATCTTATCCTCGGTCGTCCCCTTCTCCTCCTGACCCCAATCCCTCCCAGCATCAAAGTCTTTTCCAATGAGTCAATTCTTCTCATGAGGTGGCCAAAATACTGGAGTTTCAGCTTTAGCAGCATTCCTTCCAAAGAAATCCCAGGGTTGATCTCCTTCAGAATGGACTGGTTGGATCTCCTTGCACTCCAAGGGACTCTCAAGAGTCTTCTCCAACACCATAGTTCAAAAGCATCAATTCTTTGGCGCTCAGCCTTCTTCACAGTCCAACTCTCACATCCATACATGACGACAGGAAAAACCCTAGCTAGGCAATAGCAAAAGCAGTAACTAATAAT
The DNA here is from genome assembly GCA_006408675.1 of Madoqua kirkii. Taxonomy (NCBI): domain Eukaryota; kingdom Metazoa; phylum Chordata; class Mammalia; order Artiodactyla; family Bovidae; genus Madoqua; species Madoqua kirkii. Next base: position 3,549 of record SJYC01068525.1, on the reverse strand, counting down.
TTATAAGACTTCCCAGTTCACAAAGAATTTTTTTACCTATGTGGAGTCATTTACTCACAAGAATCCTGTGAGGTAGGAAAGGATTTTGGAAACAAATACATATTGAACATTTTCCATGTACCCAGCACTAGCTGAGGATGAAGAAACTGAAGCCCAGAGGTTAAGAGGCTGTCCTAAGTTACACAGACCTGCTGGCTCCACCCAAATTTCTCTGACCCCAAACAGTTTGCTTTCCCTTCTACAGTAGCTGATTTTCATGATAAATTACCAGCTTTCTCTTCTTCCTTAAGACCTGCCCCCAATCTGCTCCAAATGTTTCTTTGAAAAACATTCTTAACAAAAAATACCCAAAACATCTCAACTAACTTATTTCTTTCTTTTTAGCCATATTGCAGTTATCTGTAAATCTAAAATGAGCTCTAGGAATCAGTTTAGTGTTTTGCTTATTTTTGCTACGTTTATACATTTTGAAATTTAGTCTTAGATTTTCAAATGATAAATATTCACTTATTAAAGGCTACAAAAGTTTGAGAGTGAAACTAATCCATTTTTTCCCCAAAGCTTCAATTCTTATATAAGTAGTTTACTGAATTTATTTTGTTAGAAAGAGTTATAAAGCAACTTCAAAAGGAGAATGAAAGATTAGACCTCACATATTTCAACTTATTTGAACTAAACAAAAATTTAAATGCGTTAATGTGACTAGTATCTTAGTCCTAAAGACAAAGTTAAAAAAATTGATTGAACTCAAGTTTACTTGGAGGTATGCAGACATAACTTCTTCCAGTTTGATAACTGGCTTCCTGAGGCTTTATATTTTCTCTAGCAATCCGAGATATGGCAGCAGTATACCTAGAATAACAAAAAGAAGAAGCTGTCACTTATGAATATAAATGGAAAGGCCAAACAATTTCTAGAAAAATAATATTTAAAAAATCATTGTTAACTTTTGATGTCAATGTATTGAATAAGTTGGTCAGTTTTTTTCCCCCTCTGTTTTCTAGAAGATTATGTATAAGGTTTGAGTGACCTATTCTTGAAACTTAGGTTTAAAAAAACCTATTAAAAACATTTGTACTTAGTTGAAGAAAAGGAAATTATCTAATTTCTATGAATTTGGGGAAGTATACATTACTTTTGAAAAAACTAAGGCCAACAAATCCAATGAACCGAAGGAGCAGAGCAATGAGTTTTGACTATGGTGCCATTCTGAGTATTGACTAATGCAATGGTAAACTGAAATTACTCTTTCCCATGGAAGAGTATCTAGAAAAGTAAACAAATATGGTGTTAGAGTAATATTTCAAGAGTAACAAAAACATTTGGTATACCAAAGTATGTTAATCTCTTAGAGCAGCCATAACAAATTACTACAAACATCATGACCTAAAATAACAGACATTTAATTTCTCATGGTTTTGGAGACTCAGGTCTAGAAACAAGGTGTTGGCAGGACCAGGCTTCCCCCAAAGTCTTCAGGGAAGAATCCTTCTTTGCCTCTTCCTAGCTTCCGCTGGTTCCCAGGAATCCTTGAAAGAGCTGACTCATTTGAAAAGACTTGAGGCTGGTAAAGATTGAGAGTGGGAGGAGAAGGGGACAACAGAGGATGAGATGGCTGGATGGCATCACCAACTCAATGGACATGAATTTGAGCAAACTCTGGGAGCTGGTGATGGACAGGGAGGCCTGGTGTGCTGTAGTCCATGGGATCGGAAAGAGTCAGACACGATATGAGCAACTGAAATGAACTGAGCTACTGAATTGAACTAATCAAACTCTAGGTTAACAATTTCTTTTAAACACTTTAAAACTGGCATCCATTATCTTTTGGATTGCAAGTTTTCTGACAAGAGGTTATTGGTTGCTCTTATCTTTGTTCCTCTATATGCAGTGTGTATGTGTGTTTAACCTTCATTGCTTTTAAGATTTTCTCCTGTCACTGAGTAATAGCAATCTGATTTTTATGTCTTGGAATGGTTTCTTTATATCTCTGCTTCTTGGGAGTTGTTGAGCTTCTTTGTCTCTGAGTTTGTGTCTTTCGTCAAATTTGGAAAATTTTCTGCCGTAATTATTTCTTTGCATATTTTTTCTGTCAGGTTTTTTTGGGGTACATCAATTATGTGTATCTTATACCACTTAATAATATCCCACAGTGCATTGGGACTTTAAGCCTTTTTTTTCTCACTATGCTTACTTTCAAGAGTGTTTATTGCTACATTTTCAAGTTCATCAGTCATTTCTTCTTTAGTATCTAATTTGCTTCTTTCTATATAGTTTGTATTTAAAGTATTTTGTATATCTTTTATCTCTGGATGTTCCATTAGTCTTTTGTATATCTTCCATTACTTTTTATTATATTCATGATTTTCTTCAGATCCTTGAGTATATTTTATAAGATGTATAAAAGCTGCATTAAGGTTCAAACTTACAAATTCTGTTATCTCTATCAGTTATGGATCTATTTACACTGATAGATTTTCTTTTGGCTATGAATTATGTTTTCCTGCTTTTTTGTACAACTGATAATTTTGGATGGGATGATAGACAATGTAAATTTTATGTTGCTGGGTGCTGAATTTTGTTATTTTTCTTTATATATAGTTGTCCATTGCTGTGGCATGAAGTTCAGTATCTTACAAATCAGTTCAGTACTTCAAGGTTTGTGTTTAGGCTTCCATAGGGGTCCAGAATTGCTGGGATCCAGCCCCGGTGGATCCAGGGAATTCAAAGCAGAGACGGAGTTGGCGTCCTAAGAAAGAACTATTTAATTAGAAATATAGAAACAGATTAGGAAAGAATAGTGTAGTAGGAAAATTAGTGGAGAAAAGATACTAAATAACTTGGTTTACACGGAAAACCAATAAAACTCCAAGACAAGGAGTTTGCACCACCTACGTAGGCTACAGGCATCTTCCCGGTCTCCCGAAGGAGTGGGGACACAAAGTGCCCCCTCCCCCCCCACCACCGTTCAGATCTTAGAAGCCCAGGCAAAATTAGTAGGCTTGGCAAGCCTCTGCGTTCCAGATGGGAATTCAGCCAGAAAAGAAGAGAACGAGAAAAGACCACATGGGGGAAACAAGTCTTTCCAGCAACTGGTCTGTTTCTTTATTTTCCAGGTCCACTTTTATACTTTTAGTTGTACGTAGAAAAAAATGTAAGAAACAGTGTCATGCAGGGTCAGCTGCTCTGACCCTTATCAGCATATCTTTGTTCACAATATCTTCTAGTCTGGAGACTGATTAACATTTTATGGCCCCATCTTTCTTTCTATTGATAAAGGTTAATCGATCAGGAAACTTGTTTCCCCTTAAGATCTACTTAGTCTTAAGATAGTGATAAAGTTACATTCTTACATAGCAAGGACACAATGATTTATAACAAGGAAAGTGGAGTACAGTGATTTATAACAAAGATAAAATTCATTAATTCAAAAGTCTAGTATGGCTAACGTCAAATCTACTATATTTCTTTTTCTACATTTCAATTACATCGATTAACATACTCCCAGGTGCCTGAGGATATGGAGGCCTGACGGCAATCATTAACTTA
>SJYC01068523.1:0-32857 GCA_006408675.1 Madoqua kirkii | reverse complement strand
CAAAACCAATGTTTAACTTCAATAATCCTGAAAGGATAACACAAGCATACATTAACTTAATGTACCCAGAATAGATACTTTCTATATAACTGAAGAAACTGGTATCAAACATAGTTATGTTAAAGGATGATCACATATTTTTGTGAGTTAAAACTCACAGTCAAAAAATCAGACACTAAAGTAACTTAGAAACAATGAATATTAACTACTTTATTTAAAATACAGTACAACTAAGACTATATTTTACAAATACAGGAAAGTTTTATATTGGTATTTTGATAAAACACATGATAATCCATTTTAAAATATGCTTCCTCCTTGGAAGTAAAGCTATGGCAAACCTAGAGAGCATATTAAAAAGCAGAGACATTATTTTGCCAACATAGGTCCATATAGTCAAACCTATGGTTTTTCCAATAGTCGTATATGGATGTGAGAGCTGGACCATAAAGAAGGCTGAGTGCCAAAGAATTGATGTCTTTGAATTGTGGTGCTTGAGAAAACTCTTGAGAGTCTCTTGGACTGCAAGGAGATCAAACCAATCAATCCTAAAGGAAATCAACTCTGAAGATTCATTGGAAGGATTGATGCTAAAGCTGAAACTCCAGTACTTTGGCCATCTGATGCAGAGCTGATTCACTGGAAAAGACCCTGATGCTGGGAAAGACTGAAGCAGGATGAGAAGGAAGTGACAGAGGATGAGATGGTTGGATGGCATTACTGACAATGGACATGAGTTTGAGCAAGCTCCAGGAGACGGTGAATGGCTGGGAAGCCTGGTGTGCTACAGTCCACTGGGTTGCAAGGAGTTGGATATGAGTCAGCAACTGAACAACAGCAATAACAATCCATTTTTATTAAAGGGCTCCCCTGGTGGCTCAGCGGTAAAGAATCCACCTGCAATGCAGAGGATGCAGGTTCGATCCCTAGGTTGGAAAGATCCCCGGGAGTAGGAAATGGCAACCCAATCTAGTATTCTTGCTTGGAAAACTTCATGGATAGAGGAGCCTGGTGGACTACAGTCCAGGGGGTGGGCAAAGAGGTGGACATGACTGAGCACGCATGCACAATCCATTTTATACAGAAGAAAAAAGGAACTAACACTGTTTAATAATAGAATTAAAATCGATCCAAAACCACAAAACTTTTCCACAATAGCAGACTTGTGTTAGTGATTGGGTAGGTAGTATTTCTACATGTACCTGAAAAATTTAAGCTTTTAATAAGCACATATTCATAGGCAGATGGGAAATAAAGTTTCAGTTTTCAAAAACAGTATGTGTTTATCAATAACTTTGAGCAAGTGGGTTAATCTCTTTGTGCCTCATTTTTTCACTCATTAGCAAGCTGCAGTACAGCTGCTTATACATTTCCTCCACATTCCTGTCCAGAAACCTAGGAGTGACAATCCAGTTGGAAAGGGAAGCTAGGAACCTTGTCAGGAGGCTCTGTCTGTACGACAAGGGAAGTAGTCTGACTTGGAGTGTAGGTGGATTTGCTGTGGCTTTGAAGGTAGCTGGTGGATATTCTTGTGGGTTACACTTACAGGCGTGTGCTTATGCTTGGAGGTGTAACTGTCCACCCCACAGTGTGGCCACTGTTACATCAGGAAATGAAGAGAGAATGCACGGCATACAGTCTGTGTATCACCATGTTACTTCCAGTTTCCTTTGTACTTCAAAGTATGGGCAAGGGCAATATTCTCTCCCAAATTCACACTGAATGTAAAACTTCTCCAGAACTGATAACTTTTATTTAGATAACTTGCTGGCTGACAAAGCTTAGATGACTGCCATAGTTCCTTCCATGACCAGATAAGCAATCACTAGGTATAGAGTATGATGTAAAAGTCATGTTACATGTGCTTAAGTAAAGATACTCAAAAGAAAAGCTTGCATTGCTTTCCTAGTTTGTAGCTTTCCTTTTATCTGGAGAAAATAAATATGGACCACTGATTAGATTCGAGGTTCATATTCTTTCCCATGTCTTGGTAGATATAAAGCCTTTGCATGAACAGCCAAAAGTCCAGCAAGAAAGAAAAAGACCTTAGAAATGAACACCAAATCAAATGATTGGTTCATGAATATTTATGAGCTGTTTATAATGACAGTGAGTTCCTATTAATACTAACTAAAAACATGTGTAAAACTTAATAATTTACATAAAATATTCATGACAGTCATTTATATTTCCAGTTTTCAATCACTGCTCTATGACTATACCCTTCAGTTCAGTTCAGTCGCTCAGTTGTGTCCGACTCTTTGCAACCCCATGAATTGCAGCACGCTAGGCTTCCCTGTCCATCACCAACTCCCAGAGTTTACTCAGACTCACGTCCAGAGTTGGTGATGCCATCCAGCCATCTCAACCTCTGTTGTCCCCTTTTCCTCCTGCCCCTAATCCGTCCAGCATCAGAGCCTTTTCCAATGAGTCAACTCTTTGCATGAGGTGGCCAAAGTACTGGAGTTTCAGCTTCAGCATCATTTCCTCCAAAGAAATCCCAGGGCTGATCTCCTTCAGAATAGACTGGTTGGATCTCCTTGCAGTCCAAGGGATTCTCAAGAGTCTTCTCCAACACCACAGTTCAAAAGCATCAATTCTTTGGCGCTCAGCCTTCTTCACAGTCCAACTCTCACATCCATACATGACCACAGGAAAAACCATAGCCTTGACTAGACAGAACTTTGTTGGCAAAGTAATGTCTCTGCTTTTCAATATGCTACCTAGGTTGGTCATAACTTTTTTTCCAAGGAGTAAGTGCCACATTGATCATGAAGAGGGCTGGCCCCGACTCCACGCGGCTGCAACAGCAGTGGAACCAAGACTTGGTCGAAGCGTGGCTGGACGATCACTGGGACTTTACCTTCTCTTACTTTGTTAGGAAAGGTACCAGCTGGTTTTTAGAGGAGCTACCCCTGCCCGAGGCCAGGGGCGGCAGCTGGGAGGAGCGACCCCATGTCCAAGGAACGGTGGCTGCGAGGGCACAGGAGGGCCTTAGGGGAGTTACCCCACGTTCAAGGTCGGGAGGGGCAGCAGTGAGGAGATACCCCTCGTCCAAGGTAAGAAGCAGCGGCTGCACTTTGTTGGAGCAGCCGTGAAGAGACACCCCACGTCCAAGTTAAGAGAAACCCAAGTAAAACAGTAGGTGTTGCAAGAGGGCAGAGATACTGAAACCATAATCACAAAAAACTAGTCAATCTAATCACACTAGGACCACAGCCTTCTCTAACGCAATGAAACTAAGTCATACCTTGTGGGGCCACCCAAGATGGGCGGGTATGGTGGTGAGGTCTGACAGAATGTGGTCCACTGGAGAAGGAAATGGCAAACCACTTCAGTATTCTTGCCTTGAGAACCCCATGGACAGTATGAAAAGGCAAAATGATAGGATACTGAAAGAGGAACTCCCTAGGTTGGCAGGTGCCCAATATGCTACTGGAGATCAGTGGAGAAATAACTCCAGAAAGAATGAAGGGATGGAGCCAAAGCAAAAACAATACCAGTTGTGGATGTGACTGGTGATAGAAGCAAGGTCCGATGCTGTAAAGAGCAATATTGCATAGGAACCTGGAATGTCAGGTCCATGAATCAAGGCAAATTGGAAGTGGTCAAACAGGAGACCGCAAGAGTAAATGTTGACATTCTAAAAATCAGCAAACTAAAATGGACTGGAATGGATGAATTTAACTCAGATGACCATTATATCTACTACTGCGGGCAGGAATCCCTTAGAAGAAATGGAGTAGCCATCATGGTCAACAAAAGAGTCTGAAATGCAGTACTTGGATGCAATGTCAAAAATGACAGAATGATCTCTGTTCGTTTCCAAGGCAAACCATTCAATATCACAGTAACCCAAGTCTATGCACCAACCAGTAATACTGAAGAAGCTGAAGTTGAATGGTTCTATGAAGACCTACAAGACCTTTTAGAACTGTCTATACCCTTCAGTTCAGTTCAGTTCAATTCAGTTCAGTCGCTCAGTCATGTCCCACTCTTTGCGACCCCATGATCGCAGCACGCTAGGCCTCCCTGTTCATCACCATCTCCTGGAGTTCACTCAGACTCACGTCCATCAAGTCTGTGATGCCACCCAGACATCTCATGCTCTGTTGTCCCCTTCTCCTCCTGCCCCCAATCCCTCCCAGCATCAGAGTCTTTTCTAATGAGTCAACTCTTCGCATAAGGTGGCCAAAGTACTGGAGTTTCAGCTTCAGCATCATTCCTTCCAAAGAAATCCCAGGGTTGATCTCCTTCAGAATGGACTGGTTGGATCTCCTTGCAGTCCAAGGGACTCTCAAGAGTCTTCTCCAACATCACAGTTCAAAAGCATCAATTCTTCGGCGCTCAGCCTTCTTCACAGTCCAACTCTCACATCCATACATGACCACAGGAAAAACCATAGCGTTGACCAGACGGACCTTAGAATACCCCAAATATAACCATAATCAGCACATTAGAATGGGCCCCAACATTTTACTTTTCCTAAAATTAACTGCCTTCATATTTAATCCTTTTATTAAGTGGGAAAACAGGGTAAGTATGTATCATTCAACTTACACAAATCAAGTGCCTACTACCTGCCTGGTACCAGGCTAAGTGCAGAGAATACAAAGCTACAAGAATGGTCCTGCTGCAATCATTCTGCATGAACAGATGAATTTCCCTACCAGAGGCACTGAAAGAGACAGGGACAGAGTGCTACAGAAGGACAGGATGGGGGGCCATGGGAGCCTGAAGCAGGGACCATCCCACAAAACACACTTGAGCTGGATCTTCATGCCATCCTTGTGGAGCATTTGGCCAGGCTGAAGAGAGAACAGGACAGAGTAGGGAAAAGAACCATGGGTACAGTGGGATTGAAATAAATGTGACCTTGATAGGTGCTGATTTTTGGTTTCTAGACTAAGAAAATTTCAACAATTTTACATGTTTCTATTTTTATTCTCTAAAAAGTTGCAGAACATGGGCTTTTGTCAGTCCCTCTTCTTGGGAACTAATATTTACTGAAGGTCCATATGCTAACACTATGTGGTTTTTATATATATGATCTCATTTGAGACATCAAATGCGAAACCACTTTGCAAAGTAGGTAATATCTCATATAACAGATAAGGAGATAAGCTCAGAGAGGGTAAGAATTTGTCCAAGATCTGTCTGACACTTTAGCCCACCCCCTTCCCCCATGCTGCCCAGAAAGAGTGAGTTTCCAAGTGACAGTTGAACTAGGGCCACATTAAGGAAAAGATGAATAATAGTGAACCTCAAGTGGGGTGTACTTTACATGTCCAGATACTGTTTGAAGCATTTTACATGCACGTATGAGTCTGTTTAATCCTCACAATCTCCTTGGGAGGTGGGTAGAGTTATTATTGCTATTTAATAGATAAGGAAACCGAGGGACAAAGCAGTCAGATAACATGCCCAAGGTCACAGAGTTGGTAACTGGCGGAGCCAGAATTCAGATGCAAAAAGTCTGGCTCCCATGTCCCTGCATTTAAGTGCCCCACGTCCTACCTTTTAACTCAGACCAAATCCTGACTTGAGACCCTGCTGGGAAAGATATCCAGGCAGAAAGCACAAAGTGGTGAAAGATCCTATGTTCCCAAACAATAAGGAGGAAAAAAAAATTTAGGATAGCTTACGAATCAGTCTTGATTGATGAGGGGATGCGAAGTTAGTAGGGAGAGGGCCATGAGGCAGAAGGGATAAGTCTTTTTCCTGAACTCTGCAGATGAAAGACTCTCAATTTGCATTTTCTGGTTTTTTCAAAGGGGAAATTTCCTTGTGAGGAAAGCATTTTCAAATATTAAAAACAGAGGGATGCATAAGGTATTATATACCATGTACACACAGATTCCCCAAAATTTTACTTGAATTTCGTGAATTGACCACTTTATTATACCTTATGTATTTTGATAAACAAGATTTTTATTATTTTTAAAAATGGATTCCACCATGCTTTATATTTTTGCATGCAATAAAATTATGTAGATAAATATATCTTTTAAACACTTTAAATATTGTTTAAATCAATGTTTTGTTATCATCTGATCTAAATATATTCTCATCAACCACCAGATGGCATAAGGTGTGAGAGTTTTATTCTGACAGGGTTACCATGCGCACGATAATCTGACCTATAAGTTCAAAATAATGTATTTTGGAAAATGTTCTAGCACTCCAACAGCTCACAATTATTTGAGCCATATGGGAGTAGTGGGTCGATAAGGTAAAAATGACATTGTCCTACTCTTTCTACATTTTGAGTTCTGTGGGACTGGCCTTACATAGTGAATCAATAATCAAATAAAACAAAGTAGTCTGTCAGAGGAAATTGAAAAGGAAGTCATGTCAAAGCAAAATTAACCTTATATTCTATGTAGGTTTCTTTAAGCGAAACTTGAAACATACTTTTCAGAAAACAAACAAACAAAAACCACGCTCATACTTCTTCAACTTTTGCTCCATAAAAAGTTTTCTACTGCTTGCAATGTACTCTGAAAGCAGAAAAGTATCGATCTAACGCAAAAGCTTTTCTCCATTTTGGCTCGAAGGAAGGTTGATGCAGAAATTAACTGAATAAAAGTCTCCAACCGAAAAACTCGATCTGAACTATGATATTAAAGTACAGGAAAGTCTATTTTAAGAGCCTTGGTTTCTACACAAATTCTTAATGAGCACACTATTTTTATTAATCCTGTATTTTCACCTAGTAAAGAGGTCACAATGCTAACAAGGAGCTAAAAAATGAAATAAATACAAGAAACAGGAACTGTAATCCCCCTAGCTTTGGGTAGCACATTCACTGCATGCTTTGAAATAATCACATCAGAATAAATGACCACTACAACAGAGCCAGTACCACAGAGTGGAGATGGAATCTGTGCTCTAACATGATGAAGCAAAAACCAGAGTTGAGATCAAGGCCCCTTCCTTAATGTGGTCTAAAAGCAATTACAAAAGATACTGTCACAATTTACCGTTGTATTTAGTTCCATACTTCCTCATTAGTTTAATATACTTGGCTCCTGAGTGAATAATCCTTCTGTGAAAGAGGAAAGGATATTTGAAACTGTGAGAAAGATGCAACGCTAACTGGTGATCTATACAGATGTGGGAGTTGGACCATAAAGAAGGCTGAGCACTAAAGAATTGATGTTTTTGAATTGTGATGCTGGAGAACTCGTCAGAGTCCCTTGGACTGCAAGGAGATCAAACCAATCAATTCTAAAGGAAATCCACCCATCAACATTCATTGATGTTAAAGCTGAAACTTCAATACTTTGGCCACTTGATGAGAAGAACTGACTCACTGGAAAAGATCCTGATGCTGGGAAAGATTGAAGGCAAAAGGAGAAGCGGGTGGCAGAGGATGAGATGGTTAGATGGTGTCACTGATTCAATGGACATGAATTTGTGTAAAGTCTGGGAGATAGTGGCGGACAGAGGACCATGGTGTGCCGCAGTCCATGGAGTCACAAAGAGTTGGACATGACTTGGTGACTGAACAACAACGAGGATGGAAACAAGAAAATTAATAGGAAAAGTATCATGAGATCCCTTCATGGTGGCTCAGGTCCTGTCTTCATCTTTGGAAGCCAGTAGATAGCAAAGGTATTTCCTACCTGGGTTCATATGAAAGGACAAAATGATGCTTAGTTTTGTTCAGGTTTTAAAGAAATTCAATGGGCTTCTTCTAATAGTTCAGTTAGTAGAAAGTGAATAATAGATATTTCAGTGCACAGTAAAATATTCTAGACATTTAAAATTACTTACCTTAAACTCCATTCTTTAGCATGTCTTAGATCATCTTTCCTCCAATTATAATACTGTTTAATGAAATTTGGATCTTTAAGAACTGAAATTAGAACAATTTAAAAAGGAGCTATGCATACATTCTTTAACAGTTCAAAGTTTAAAATAATACATATCTTAAGTTGGTATGTGGCAATAATACATACTATCATAGTTCAAGTCACCTTACAATCCTCAGACACTTTCCAAATTCTTTTTACTTAAATTTCGTGATATTTGATGTTGTTTGAATAATCAGATTGTAACTTCGTAACTTATACAAACTCTTATACAAAGACTGTGTGGATCACAACAAACTGGAAAATTCTTAAAGAGATGGGAATACCAGATCACCTTACCTGCCTCCTGCGAAACCTGTATGCAGGTCAAGAAGCAACAGTTAAAACTGGACATGGAACAGCAGGCTGGATTCAAACTGGGAAAGGAGTATGTCAAGGCTCTATATTGTCATTCCGCTTATTTAACTTATATGCAGAGTACATCCGGAGAAGGCAATGGCAACCCACTCAAGTACTCTTGCCTGGAAATCCCATGGACGGAGGAGCCTGGTAGGCAGCAGTCCATGGGGTCACTAAGAGTCGGGCACGACTAGGCGACTTCAGTTTCACTTTTCACTTTCATGCACTGGAGAAGAAATGGTAACCCACTCCAGTATTCTTGCCTGGAGAATCCCAGGGACAGAGGAGCCTAGTGGGCTGCTGTCTATGGGTTCGCACAGAGTTGGACACTACTGAAGTGACTTAGCAGCAGCAGCAGCAGTAGAATACATCATGTGAAATGCCAGGCTGGATGAAGCACAAGCTGGAGTCAAGACTGCCAGGAGAAATATCAATAATCTCAGATATGCAGATGACACCACCCTTATGGCAAAAAGTGAAGAGGAGCTAAAGAACCTCTTGATGAAAGTCAAAGAGGAGTGTGAAAACTCAACATTCAAAAACTAAGATCATGGCATCCGTTCCCATCACTTCATGGTAAAAAGATGGGGAAACAATGGAAATAGTAACAGAATTTATTTTCTTGGGCTCCAAAATCACTGGAGATGGTGATTGCAGCCATGAAATTAAAAGACACTGGTTCCTTGGAAAGAAATCTATGACCAAGGATAGCATATTAAAAAGCAGACATTACTTTGCCAACAAAGGTCCATCTAGTCAAGGTTATGGTTTTTCCAGTAGTCATGTATGGATGTGAGAGCTGGACCATAAAGAAAGCCAGGCACCAAAGAATTGATGCTTTTGAACTGTGGTGCTGGAGAAGATGCTTGAGAGTCCCTTGGACTGCAAGGAGATCAAACCAGTCAACCCTAAGGGAAATCAGTCCTGAATATTCATTGGAAGGACTAAAGCTGAAGCTGAAGCTCCAGTACTTTGGCTACCTGATGCTAAGAACTGACTCACTGGAAAAGACCCTGATGCTGGGAAAGATTGAAGACTGAAGGAGAAGAGGAGGGCAGAGGATGAGATGGTTGGATGGCATCACCCACTCGAAGGACATGAGTTTGAGCAACCTCTGGGAGCTGGTGATGGACAAGGAAGCCTGGGGTGCTGTAGTCCATGGGGTCACAAAGAATTAGACACAACTGAGCAAATGAACTGAAGTAACTGAATTTATTATTATACTGACAATTATTTATATATCACTTACAGAAATGAAGACAGTGTTAAAATAGCTCATACAGAAACTGATATCATTGTTTAATAAAATTCTAATTCAGCACTTCAAGTGAAAACAATAAAACTTTGGAGTCTGATGTGACATTGCAGATCATGACTTTCCACAAAGCAAGAATCTACGACAAATAATCATCCAGCCTCTAAATCCCTTGCCAATGACAGAAAATTCTCCTCTGTATTTTGAGACTGCCCATTCCATTGACAGTTATTTAGGTCACACAGTCCTTCCTTAACCTGAGGGCTTAATCTGAGTTTCCTCTGCACATCCTTCTGACCCCCTCAGGAATACTGAGTAAATTTATCCCTCCCCCATGGGCACGGTCCCTCTAATATTTGAAGCTAGCTTTCGGGGCAGCCTCAGTTCCTTCAACTTTTTCTTAAGTCATGATTTTCTAGAGACCTAACCATTCTCAGCCCAGCGGTGAACTTTGTTGATATTCCTATTAGAATTTTTATTCAGAACTGGCTCAGAATCTTGACTTCATACCAATAGCAAGATGCAGGTGGGATTGCTGTCTCCCTCAAAACAGACAGATCAATTTAGTTTAGATCTGCCTCAGCATTCTGGAAATCACATTACAGGCCTGGCTCATATGTCTGTGGTTAATTATAAGCCTTATGCCTTCAATCATTTCACATAAAGTTACTGAAAACCTACTAAGCTTAAGCACTGGTGGTTTTTACATGAAATACTATTAAGCCAGATCATTCACACACATATGTATATATTCTTCCTTGTCTCCCTTGTCCCCCCACCCCCCCAGCTTTCTGCCTCTTCCTCCTCTCCTCCCCTTCCCTTCTTCCCTAACCCCCATCTCTTTTTCTTTCTCTCTCTTCTAATTGTCCTGGGTTTACAGCACTGAACTATTTAACTAACCTGATGCTCCCTACCAGTCTTGTCCTTATCTGGAGCTTCCTTCTTAACAGTGATTAATTAACGCCTTCCAGCTTGATGAAATTTGTCATTGACACAAAAAACATTTAAAATTAGTCATTCTCCTTTTCTTCTATTATTGTTACATGATTTTCACCAGCAATGTTCCTATCTATACTTTAATGTATTTAATTCAAACACACATACATACATATTCTTATAGACTTTGTTGATATTCTTTTTATTGTTATTTGAAATATATTCCTTCCTTCCTTCAAGGAAGCAAACCTGCACTCCCCGGAGTCCTTAGCAGGATTCATTATTACTTTTAGATGATTATAATAATTAACATTAATAGAATTCTTACTATGTATGGGGGTACCTGTAGATATGCAGTCTTACCATTATAATACCCACTTCACAGACAGACAGAAAAGTTGAGAAATGTTTTCTCAAAGGTACTATTAATTACTCATTCATTACTATTTGAATGATGTACTCTGCATATAGGTTAAATAAACAGGGTGACAATATACAGCCTTGACATACTCCTTTCCCAATTTGGAACCAGTCTATTGTTCCATGTCTGGTTCTAACTGTTACTTCTTGACCTGCATACAGGTTTCACAGGAGGCAGGTAAGGTGACCCAGTATTTCCATCTCTTTAAGAATTTTTCACAGTTTGTTGTGATCCACACAGTCAAAGACTTGAAACACACAAAAATTTTTTTTTGCCACACTAGCAGTTTGTGGCATCTCAGTTCCCTGAACAGGGATTGAATCTGGACCTTAGCAGTGAAGCAGTAGATATTCAGAGAACAGAAGCAGAAGATATTAAGAAGAGGTAACAAGAATAAACAGAAGAACTATACAAAAAAGATCTTAATGACATGGATAACCATGATGGTGTGATTACTCACCTAGAGCTAGACATCTTGAGTTATGAAGTCAAATGGGTGTTAAGAAGCATCACTATGAACAAAGCTAGTAGAGGTGATGGAATTCTAGCTGAGCTAATTCAAATCTTAAAAGATGATGCTGTTAAAGTGCTGCATTCATTATGCCAGCATATTTGGAAAACTCACCAATGGCCACAGGACTGGAAAAGATCAATTTCCATTCCAATCCCAAAGAAGGGAAAGTGAAAATGAAGTTGCTCAGTCGTGTCTGCTAATGCCTCCAATGTCCCGCTGCGCCAGCTGTCAAGAGGGAGGGTACGCGCCCTCCAAGCAGAGCTAACTGGCCTGTGACAGCGCTTGGGTGAAGCCGCAGCCTATCAGCCTGGCTCACCCACCTTTGTCTCTAGGAAACCACAGAGGGGTCCAGGGTGCTGCCAGAGGACCTGCTCAGTGAACTCTGCAAGTCTCCAAAGAGAAGGCCTTTGAATGGGTGTAGAAACCTAGGAGGACGGTCAAGGCAAGGCTGGGAACCCAGGCAGGGCCTTTCCTGGGCCAGGAGTAGAGGTAGGTGGGGAGGTACCCAGAACTTTGCAATCAGTATTAAGGGTTGTGTTGTGTTAGTTGCTCAGTCGTGTCTGACTCTTTGCAATCCCATGGACTATAGTCTACCAGGCTTCTCTGTCCATGGGATTTTCCAGGCAAGAGTACTGGAGTGGGTTGCCATTTCCTTCTCCAGGGGATCTTCCTGACCCAGGGATTGAACCCAGGTCTCCTGCATTGCAGGCAGATGCTTTACCCTCTGAGCCACCAGGGAAGCCCAAAGAAAGGCAATGCCAAAAAATGTTCAAACTACTGCAGAACTGCACTCATTTCACATGCTAGCAAGGTCATGCTCAAAATCCTCCAAGCTAGGCTTCAACGGTACGTGAAGCCAGAACTTCCAGATGTACAAGCTGGATTTAGAGAAGGCAGAGGGACCAAAGCTCAAATTGCCAACATCCACTAGGTTACAGAAAAAGCAAGAGAGTTCCAGAAAAAACATCTACTTCTGCTTCATTGACTACTCCAAAGCCTTTGACTGTGTGTATCACAACAAACTGTGGAAAATTCTTAAAAAGATGGGAATACCAGATCACCTTATCTGCTTCCTGTGAAACTTGTATGCAGGTCAAGAAGCAACAGTTAGAACTGGACATGGAACAGCAGACTGGTTCCAAACTGGGAAAGGAGTACATCAAGGCTCTATATTGTCATTCTGCTTATTTAACTTATATGCAGAGTACATCATGCGAAATGCCAGGCTGGATGAAGCACAAGCTGAAATCAGGATCACCAGGGAGATATCAATAATCTCAGATATGCAGATGACACCACCCTTATGGCAGAAAGTGAAGAGGAACTAAAGAACCTCTTGATGAAAATGAAAGAGGCGAGTGAAAAAACTGACTTAAAATTCAACATTCAAAAAAATAAGATCACGGCATCTGGTCCCATCATTTCATGACCAATAGATGGGGAAACAATGACAGGCTATTTTCTTGGGTTCCAAAATCACTGGAGATGGTGACTGGAGCCATGAAATTGAAAGGTACTTGCTCATTGGAAGGAAAATTATGACCAACCTAGACAGCGTATTAAAAAGCAGAGACGTTACTTTGCTGACAAGGGTCTGTCTAGTCAAAGCTATGATTTTTCCAGTAGTCATGTGTGGATGTGAGAGTTGGACTATAAAGAAAGCTAAGTGCCAAAGAATTGATGCTTTTGAACTGTGATGTTGGAGAAGATGCTTGAGAGTCCCTTGGACTGCCAGAGATCAAACCAGTCAATCCTAAAGGAAATCAGTCCTTAATATTCATTGGAAGGACTAAAGCTGAAGCTCCAATATTTTGGCCACCTGATGTGAAGAGCTGACTCATGGGAAAAGACCCTGATACTGGGAAAAATTGAAGGCAGGAGGAGAAGGGAACGACAGAGGATGAGATGGTTGAATGGCATTACTCATTTGAAGGACATGAGTTTGAGCAATCTCCGAGAGTTGCTGATGGACAGGGAATCCTGGTGTGCTGCAGTCCATGGGGTTGCAAAATGTTGCACACCAATGAGCAACTGAACTGAACTGAGCCACTAGGCCACCAGCGAAAATCTGATGTTTCCATTTAAGGATAATTCATGTCTTTCCTTAATTTTTTGGAATTGCTTTTCCTACGTTTTCTATTTGAGTATGTATGGCACTCTCTTCCTTATATGTTATGAAATCCGAAATGGCATGGTCATCATTTCTGAATAATCCCATTATTCTTATATTACAGACTCATTTTCTCCACTATCTGAGAGAGGACAGATGCCACCATATTTGTACAAACTTTTAACACAACATTGAGAAAACCAAGATCATGATATCCAGTCCCATCAATTCATAGCAATAAATGGGGAAAAAATGGAAACAGTGACAGATTTTATTTTCTTGGGCTCAAAAATCACTGTGGACAGTGACGGCAGTCATGAAATTAAAAGACGCTTTCCCCTTGGAAGAAAAGCTATGACAAACCTAGACAGTGAGTTAAAAAGCAGAGACATCACTTTATAGACAAAGGTCTGTCTAGTCAAAGCTATGGTTTTTCCAGTAGTCATGTACAGAAACGCGAGTTGAACAGTTAAGAAGGCTGGGCACCAAAGAATTGATACTTTTGAACTGTGGTGCTAAAGAAGACTCTTGACAGTCTCTTGGACAGCAAGGAAATCAACCCAGTCGATCCTAAAGGAAATCCGCCCTGAACATTCATTGGAAGAACTGTTGCTAAAGCTGAAGCTCCAATACTCAGGCTACCTAATATGAAGAGCCAACCCACCGGAAAAGACCCTGATGCTGGGAAAGACTGAAGTCAGGAGGAGAAGGGGGTGACAGAGGATGAGACGGTTGAATGGAATCACCAACTCGATGACATGAGTCTGAGCAAACTCCAGGAGATAGTGAAGGACAAGGAAGCCTGGCATGCTTGCAGTCCATGGGGTTGCAAAGAGTCACACATGACTGAGTGACTTAGAAACTTTATTCTCATAGTTTTTTCACTCATCTGTCTCCTACCATCTAACATTAAATGCCTCAAAAAGCTTATCATAATGCTTATCTTTTTGTCTTCAATACAACCTGCTGTTTAGACAGAGAATATGGTCAGTGGATGATGTTCAGAGGGGAATAATGAAGAAATGAGAACTGGTGAGATTTTGTCAGAAATTCTTCGTTAAAATCTCTCATCTCTACCAGAACTTGACACTGTGGCAAGTTTGTAATCTTTGGTAGAAAGCATCCTCTATTGCCTCCGTAGTATAGTTCTTCCTGCCTTTAATTCTGAGGATTACCAGACATCACTTCTACTCTTTTCTTCTATGATACACCTATTGTCCAATATCTGTATAGGCTGATCTGAAAAAATTTTTTCCACTCTGGGACTGTCATGTCCAGAGAAATATACAAGCACTATCTTACCTTAGTAAGTTCTGTTCTCACACACTACCTTATGCTAACCATAGAGGAACAACTTAGGATAGAATACTTTTGTCAATGAATAGAAATAAAGAATGAGATACAAAGAGTTAATGACTTAAATTCACTTAACTAAGAGTCTAATTTCTGACATCAGGCTTTTCCCATAAGGGTCTTTCTATTGCTTGAGTATTGTAACCACCTGGGAAGCTGTTAAAAACTACTCTCCCAGGGTTCTGCTCCCGAGACCCTACTACAATTGGTCTAGGGTGTACCTTTAACATGGGAATCTTCACAAGCTCCTCTGGGGATTCTAATGAGTGGTCAAGACTGAGACCACTGCACTGGAATTTGATGATACTGCTCCTTGCATCTAAATGTATGCTTGTAGATACCTGCCCTCATGGCTAGTTCAAAGGCTCAAGGAATGAGCGGATCCCAAGGTGAAAACAAGCATTCCCACGATGCTTCAGGCTGTTTGGTCTGTCTTGTTGACAGCAAACAAATGCCAGGAAGCCTCTGCTCACTATTGCAGGGTACACTGGTCTGAAGGAATTCTTCTCCTGTAACATAAACATTTCCTTATGGAGATTGGATTTTGTCATTAAGGTGCTGTTGCCCACAACCAGATGTATTGGTTTGTTCTCTGCCAAACTTTTTATTTGCCATTCTATAGTGATGGACAGAGAACAGTGGATCATCAGTACATTTTCCCATGATCGTCTGTGATTATGAATAAATAATTGTAATTATTGAAAATGTACCACACATACTTCAGAGTTTGAATTTAAATCTCAAGTTATAGAGACAGAACAATTTTATATCATATTACAGAGGCAATGTAATATAAAACAAAGAACAATGAATGTGGAATCAGAGGATATGGCTCCAGTCTTTGGGCCACAGCCTAATTGTACTCTAAATAGTAGCCAGAGTTACGGAGCACTCACTGTGTACTAGGCACTATTAGAGAGTCTCAGTGTGATGAGGTATGTTCTGTGATTATCCTCATCTTACAGATGAGAGAACTGGGACACAAAGAGGTTAAGAAACTTACCCAAGGTCACACTACTGGTAAATTGCAGGGTCTTGGCAATATACATTCAGAATTTACACTGTTACCAGTATCTCATATTCATGTGTGATTTTTAGGTAAATTACTTAGCTTCCCTTGGTCTTGGTTTTCTCATGTGTAAAACAGAGTAATAACAACACCCGGCTCATTGGGTTCATATACAACTATGGATAACAGAAATTTGGTGTTCAGTAAATATTGGTTGATAAGTGAAAAAAGAACAATAATATTGAAGTGATTTAAAAAATACAGATTAAGATGTGCAAACAACTAAGCACAAAATAAAAAAAACTACAAAAATATATTATACAACATAGGGAATTTAGCCAATAATTTATAATAACTATAAATGGAATATAACCTTTAAAAATTACTATAGTAATTTTTAAATAGTGATTTAAATCTGATTTTTTCAGATTAGCCTATACAGACAGTGAATCACTATCATTGCATGCTTGAAACTTACATAATATTGTATATCAACTATCAGTTCAGTTCAGTTCACTCACTCAGTCATACATCAACTATATCTCAATAAAAAATAAACAAAAGAACCAATAGGGCATATACTTTGTAAACTGTATTATACAGTTATTCTGTATCATACAAGAATAAACTTACTATTTGTGGCACAAAGATATGCAATAGAGTTAAAACTTAAAATCATAATATAACCACTCATCACTACTCATAAAATAAAAAGCTTTTTAAAATATGCACAAGAGTTTATTAATCTTTCCAGAGATAAAAATATAACTGTAGAAATGAAGTTAATAGAAGTTTCTCTTTTAGTTCTGAGTAGTTGAAGGAGCATTCTATAATCTGAAAGCTTCATCTTTATTATTGCCAGGAAATTAAGCCATTAAAAAGACAGTATTGGATCTCAGCCAGCTGAACTATCCAAAGACAAATGGCCAGCAGAACATGTACGGGTTACATTTAATTTTTTTTTTTAATTAAGTGCTGGTTATTATTGAAGGAAAGCTTCTGAAACATTCTTATACAAATCTCTGTAGGAAAAAGAGGCAGAGTGATTGTGAAATCTTGCACCAAGGGCTAGATTCAAAGTCTCAGAAATTCTCCTGGGCTAGAGGTAACCATTACCAGCTATTGCCTTCACAAAAAGGAATGAATTACATACTAGCTTAGTGATAGATGTAGAAACAAGAAACAAATGAAATATTTTGGTGTCAAACTCTTTTGAAGAAGAAATTTCAGCCAGTGATACTGCACTATTTCTTCCATTTTAAAATTATTCTTTATTATAAGAAATCACTTCCAATTTTCTTTAATTGGGCATGTGCTTTTATTATTTCCTTAGCAGCCTGGAGTTTTCTAGAGCCTCTATATATTTACACGTCATTCCATAAAGCACCATCCTATAACAATCTGTTTGTTTTCTGGTTGAAGGAATTGGACACTGAATTGTTCCCTGAAGCATGGCAACGGCCTCTCAACATGTCTGTTAAGGGTTATCACCTCCTGGAACCCATCTGAGCTCCTCAGGGCCTCTTACATAACAAATACTCAAGATGCATTTGCTGAATTGACTAAGAAGCAGTCAATCAAAATCTTAGAAATGAAGTAAATGCTCATGTATTCTGGTACCAAAATCAACAAAACTCTTTTATACTGATAGTGTTGCTAAAGACTTTCTTAAAGTACCTTAAACAAATTATTTTTCTTAACCACTAATCCATGAATCAGTGAGGAGGATAATGTGTAATTACAAAATAACTAATAACCAACATCCTGAAAGAGCAAGTAATTTCTTAGAAATAATTTGATCTCACATTTTTATATTTATTACATTTAGTACTTCTTTTTGCTCTTGCATGCTAAATTGCTTCAGTCATGTCCAATTCTTTGTGATCCCATGGACTGTAACCTGCCAGGCTCCTCTGTCCATAGGATTCTCCAGGCAAGAATACTGGAGTGGATTGCCATTTTCTCCTCCAGGGGATTTTCTCAACCCAGGGATCGAACCCACACCTCTCATGTCTCCTGCATTGGCAAGAGGGTTCTTTACCACTAGCACCACCTGGGAAGTTCTTTTTGCTCTTATTTGTGCCCTAAAACTAGATATCCTTATAGCCTATTTATCTTATGAACTGTAGTTTGTTCTTCTTAATCCTCTACTTCTCTCTTGCCCCTGCCCCTTAACTCTCCCCACTGGTCACTACTAATTTGTTTTTCTTTACCTCTGTGAATCTGTTTCTTCTTTTTTTTTATATTCAGTAGTTTTTTTTTTCTGGATTCCACACATAAATGATACCATACAGTAAAAGAACAAAAAACAACTAGATATGATTTTTTGAGGGGTGATATCTTGTTCTCTTAAAACCAGACTATCACAAGGATGAGATGAAACATGATGAGATCACAAATTAAGGCAGTAGTCATAGAGATAGAGGGAAAACATGTGTAATGCTGCAGGAGATAAAATCACTAAGGCTTAATGAGGGAGACAGAGAAGACTAGGAAATGTACATAATTCTGGCTGTGCAAGTAAATGCAAGAATGGTGATCTACTACTAATCAAGAGAAATAATAAGGGGGGGAGAAGAGGTTTGGGGGCAAC
The DNA here is from genome assembly GCA_006408675.1 of Madoqua kirkii. Taxonomy (NCBI): domain Eukaryota; kingdom Metazoa; phylum Chordata; class Mammalia; order Artiodactyla; family Bovidae; genus Madoqua; species Madoqua kirkii. The sequence continues at coordinate 14,450 of SJYC01068523.1, read as the reverse complement.
ATAATGAGTTCATTTTGGGATATCTTAGATATGAGGTACCTTAGTGTCAGACTTTATTTTTGGGGGGTCCAAAATCACTGCAGATGGTGATTGCAGCCATGAAATTTAAAGATGCTTACTCCTTGGAAGGAAAGTTATGACCAACCTAGAAAAGGAAATGGCAACCCACTCCAGTGTTCTTGCCTGGAGAATCCCAGGGATGGTGGAGCCTGGTGGGTTGTTATCTCTGGGGTCACACAGGGTTGGACATGACTGAAGCAACTTAGCAGATAGCATATTAAAAAGCAGAGATGTTACTTTGCCAACAAAGGTCCATCTAGTCAAAGCTATGGTTTTTCCAGTAGTCATGTATGGATGTGAGAGTTGGACTGTGAAGAAGGCTAATTGCTGAAGAATTGACACTTTTGAGCTGTGGTGTTGGAGAAGCCTCTTAAGAGTCCCTTGGACTGCAAGGAGATCCAACCAGTCCATCCTAAAGGAGATCAGTCCTGGGTATTCATTGGAAGGACTGATGCTGAAGCTGAAACTCCAATACTTTGGCCACCTCATGCGAAGATTTGACTCACTGGAAAAGACTCTGATGCTGGGAGGGATTGGAGGCAGGAGGAAAAGGGGATGACAGAGGATGAGATGGCTGGATGGCATAACCGACTCAATGGACATGAATTTGGGTAAACTTCAGGAGTTGGTGATGGACAGGGAGGCCTGGCATGCTGCAATTCATGGGGTTGCAAAGAGTTGGACACAACTGAGCAACTGAACTGAGCTGAACCTTATTACACAGCTGGAAATGTGCATTCAGAATTCAGAAGACAGTTTGGTTAGAGATGAGGCTTTAGTAATTATTGGTATGTAGGCTAATGAAAACCACAGTAATGGATGATGTCTCCCAGAGAGAGCTGGGCAGCAAATACTGAATGAAGAAGTTATTGCTAAGGAAAGAGGCAGAGGAGCACTTGGAAAGGTAAGAGGAAAACCATGGAGTCATAAGGAGAGCATAGCCAATATGAGTTCAAGTAAGATAAGGACTGAAAAAAGTAATCACTGAATCTGAGAATTTGGAAGTCATTGATAACTTTAGAATGTACCATTTCAGTTGGATAGCTGGAGCAAAGTCACATGTGCAGACTGGATAACCTACTTTGATACAAATCAGAAAATAGCACTTTAAAGATTAGATTAAAAGGGACCAGAAAGTTGTCCAGCTCTCCCATTCCATCTTTTCAGCTCTTACTATATGATGGTAACAGATGATCTTTCACTAGACTGATATAATTGAGCAGCCCCAGGTTTTCTTGCTGTTCCTCTACTTAATAATATCTTCCATTTCAGTTGGATAGCTGGAGCAAAGTCACATGTGCAGACTGGATAACCTACTTTGATACAAATCAGAAAATAGCACTTTAAAGATTAGATTAAAAGGGACCAGAAAGTTGTCCAGCTCTCCCATTCCATCTTTTCAGCCCTTACTATATGATGGTAACAGATGATCTTTCACTAGACTGATATAATTGAGCAGCCCCAGGTTTTCTTGCTGTTCCTCTACTTAATAATATCTCTGGCTTTGGAGATCACTGTGTTTAGAATTAAAAAGTTTCCTCCTGCTCTGAAGGCTTCCTTCTGGGGTGAGGGAGTAAAGTAAATCTCAAAGAACTGAGAACTTTATCTTTTATTATTCCACTGTCTATCCTTCCTTCTGGCTTTTCACCAGCCTTTAGTCCAGGACTCTATACAAAAGAGGGACTAACTGAACAGTTATTGAATGATTAGTATATGGAGCCAACAAAGAAGCTTATCATCCTCAAATTCCAAATATGTGTCAATTAGTCTTTGAAGGCCAGACAAGCTAAGAATATTCAGAGATTAATATACCACCCCACTCCCCACAAAATAAGACAAGGCTGGATCACCTTACATGGAGTTCTGTAATATTCTGTGGCTTTTGAAGTGGCTATTCCAGACCATGTCTTGTAGTAATCACTAAATGAGACTGATTTAATTGATCTGAAAATACAAAATAAAACCAGGCAGTGAGTAGCATGCAAACTTGCTTTTTAAAATCATTTTATCAGAGTGGACTCTCTCAGATATTCTGTCATAAGCCACTAGTGTGTGCGCGTGTGCTGTCACTGCAATTGTGTCCGGCCCTTTGCACCTCTATGGACTGTAACCTGCCAGGCTCCTCTGTCCATGGGATTCTCCAGGCAAGAGTACTGGAGTGGGCCATCACACCTCCTCCATGGACTCTTCCTATCCAGGAACTCAACCCATGCCTCTTTATGGGCACCACATGCCTATACTGGCCGGTGGGTTCTTCACCACTAGTGCCACCTGGGAAGCCTTCACAAAACATTAGGCTGCTCTGCAAATTCTAGCATGGTTATTTCGAACAAATAAATCTAACATAATTTTCAACTAATACATGCAAATCACAAAAGAGATCTGTCCACACCAGTGTTCAAGAATAAGTATAAATGTGCACCCATGTGTATATTATAAAAAGGAAAAAATGTAGGTTTAAGATAACTGCCTTTTGTGACTAACAGTAAAAAGAACTTTAAATAAAGCATCACAGCTGTATATTTTATCTTTCTACAATAAACAACTTTCTTACATTTTTATGCTGAATTTTAATAAAATCACCTTTATTTCTTTTTTATTATGAGGAGAAAAGAAACACCAGAATTGAGATTAGTTTAATTTTTATACAGAAATCTGATCACTTCCAAAGAGGGAAAATAAACAACTCTTTTCTAATATTACTGCCAGCACATTTCCTTCCTCTGTGCTAATGTTACCAAATCCTAATGGAAGAGCAAAGACTGCTACAAAGGATTAAACAGAAATTATGAAACAGTCTCGTACTCTTAGACAACTGCATTTCTGATTTTTTTCCTACAAACATTTTGAATGCAGGGATTCTCAATATTCTATAAACAAAACACTACTTTCAGATAATTTTTAGATGTATGAAATCATCAATTAACTGGCTTAAATGGATGCTTAAATGTCAAATGTAAAAGACCTTATGTCTGTTTTAAATTCCTAGCTCTGGAGGAAGAAGCAAATTTTCAGTTACAACAGGTTATTAACATTAAATTTTATAGGTAAATCACAGGTGCTTAAGTATTTGACTCAATTTTGAAAGTAATAGGGCAATACCTGAATGTGTTAATGCATTCATTTTTTAAATAATAATTATGGACATCTAAAATTTAAGGCTAACATTTTTCAAGTGTGCTATTGCATCTGTAATCACACTTAAGTAGAAACCTGAAACTTGGTGAAGATAAATTAATCACTACTAATATTGCTTCCAGAGCTACACTCAGTGCTTTATACTACTAAATGATATACTAAACTAACATTAATTTGCCAACAAAATGTTTCGGCATTTGGCAACGGAGGTAACAAAATGAAAGACTGCATTATATCTCCTGCATGAGAAAGCTTGTGATCAATCTGCTGTCACAGATCATTTAGCAGACAACAATGACCCAAGAGGAAGGAAACTGTCAACATACTGTCTAGTGAAAAAAAATACACCATCTTCAGGCACAATCGTCCCCATTGTTTTCTGTCTGTTTGACGACGACCCATGACCCTCTCCCTTCCCAATGGTGTCCTGTTCAACTTCAAGCTGTTAGCCTTCAGGGGCTTTCTCTTCTTCCCCTAGAATAATTTAAAATATTACCCTAAAAGGTATAACTTAAGTATAGTGTGAATATACAAAAGAGAATGCCTTGAACACTTGGGAATATCTGTACCTTCAACACTATAAAGGAAATAACCCCTTAAAATAAGAGAACAATAATTATTTACTATTATTATTCAGATAAACTACTAATGGATAGATACAGCATAAAAATACTTGTGTTTATAGTTTCAACCAGTAACAGGAATTTATTGAGTATTATTTTTGGCACTAAGAATATGAAGAAGTAGAAGACATTATTTTAAACTGAACATCAGGATTTATTATCCTCTTGGGAAAATAAGATATATACCTGAACTATTAAGTAGAATAGCTTTATATATTAACATAATAAATGGTCACATCATTTGACAGACATTTGGAGACTATAGTGAAAAACCTGTTTTTGGCAGTGGCAATAAGGAAGAAAGTTGGAGGAAGGAGCTATAACTTTATTTTGGAGCCACTTGGGAAAGAGTCACTTGGATACAGACCTGGGACAAAGGAAGGAGGCAATTTTGGCCAGGGAAACAGTATTAACAATAGCTTAGACAGCAACGAGTGTGGTGTGTTCATGCCTACATAGAAAGGATGCTGGGGGAAGAGGTGATAGTAACAAGATAACTGACCAGAGGGAAAAGTTCCAATTTCAGAGGAATTGACATTTAATTAAAAGATAGGTGAAATGAGGCAATGATAGGTCTTCAAATTTAGGCAGAGAGTGGATTAGAGTTGATTCAGTGATCTTGATTTATTAGGTGATAGAGAGTAATCAGAAGTTCTCAAATAAGGCAAGTAAACTAAGAAATCAGTATTTGAGCAAGAGTTTTCTCTAGCACTAGCCAGCAGAGTAGATTATATGGAGATTAAATGCAAGGGGACCAGTTAGGAAATAAATTCAGTAACTTAGGCAAGAGATCCTGAGAGCCAATACTAGGGTGGGAGCAAAGATTACAAAGGGGAGGAGATGAATTTATGAGAATGCTAAAGAACTGACTGAATCAGCTGCCTGATAGAGTGTGAAAAGTAAAGGAATTTGAGGGTCACATATTCTCCTAAAACCCAGAAGGCCAGTTATTTTTGCTATTAATAGAAAGTGTCTAGAGAAACTGAAGTAAAATATGAGTTTAATTTTAAACATGGGTTGTAGGTGATGACCTCTAGGAGTGTGATTGAGAAACTGGGACTGGAAATAAGAGATTTAGGTCAAATCAACATAAAATTTGATAGATGACACCATTAGGGAAAACAAACTCCAAAAGAATAAGTGTTTAGAAAAGAAAGGGCAGAAACCAATTCACGGTTAAGGCCCAGGAGGCGGGGAGTGAAGGAAACCAAAAGGATCATTAAAGGAAGAGAGTCCTGGTAGCCCTATTTCATGCAAGCAACACCCCAGCCATTGCCAAAGCCTAATGACTAAATCCTTAAATATCTCTGGACAGGGAATGGAAAATGGTACAGTTTCTTTGTAAGGCAGCATGGTGGTTTCTTACAAAACTAAACACACAATGCAGCAATAACACTCCTTGGTATTTACCCAAAGGAGCTGGAAACTTATGTGCACACAGAATCTTATACACAGATGTTTAGAGCAGCTTTATTCATAAGTGCCAAAATGTAGAAGCAATGAAAATGCCATCAATGGGTGAATGGATAAGCTCAGTGGTGTATATTCAGACAATGGAATATTATTTAGCACTAAAAAGAAATTAGCTAATAAGCCATGAGGACTTCTTTGATGGCTCACTGCTTGCCAGTGTAGAAGATACTGGTTTGATCCCTGGGTCGGAAAGATCTCCTGGAGAAGGAAGTGGCAATCCACTCCAGTATTCCTGCCTGGGAAATCCCATGGACAAAGGAGCCTGGCAGGCTACAGTCCATGGGGTCGAAAAAGAGTCAGACACAACTAGCAACTAAAACAACAACAACAAATAAATCATGAAGAGTCATGTAGTATCATGACTAAGAGCACGGGCTCTGGGATTAGCTGGCTTGGCTTAAAACATGGTGGCACCATTAGCTATATGACTCTGAACAAGTTACCTAATAACCTCTTCATGTCTTCAGAGACAGAATTTTCTCCAGTGGTGGTTGTGACCATTCGATGAAAGCATGCATGAAAAGAGCCAAGGAGGGGTTTGGCACCCCTCAGCACTCAGTGTCAGCTGGGCTCCTCATTGCCTTGGATAAGTACCTCATCATTTTTCTCCTGCAAACTCCAAATAGCTTCCTAATTGTCAGTCTGCCTTGCACACACGTGCTTAGTCACTCCAGCCATGTCCCATTGCTCTACCTTGGTCTCTCCCTCCTCCAGGTTATTATGTCTCTGCTTGAAAGCCACAGTAGGTTATCTACTTCTATAGGACGACATCTAAAAACTTTTACTAGAATTCGAGGCGGTTCATCATCTGGCCATTTCCAACCTTTTCCCCCATCATTCATCCTCACATCCACAGGCTCCATTCACATGGAACTGTTTGCTGACGATCCTAAGTGCACCACAATCTTACACACCCATGTCTGTACAAGCAGTTCTATTAGAGACTCTTTTGCCCCCTGAGCCTATCAAAGTCATACTCATTAAGATTCAGGTCCAATAAAAATAATCCATACATGAAGACTGTCACACTGGATATTGCGGTTGCCTTCCCAATAGCTGTTCCATTCTTCTCCCGTTCTTCTCCCACATGTCCTGTGGTCTGATGTGGGGACTGGATCTTAACCCGGCTCTAAATCAGGACCTCAGTGATAACAGGAATCTGACCTAAATAGCTCCAATAATAGTACAATTTATTCTAGCTTACTAGTATGTCCTCGTCTCTGAGACTGTTGATTCTCTTTGTTCTTCTTCAAGACTGCCTTGTTATTTTAAACCTTTTGCATTTCTAGATACATTTTAGACCACCTTATCAATTGCCAGAAAAAAAATAAGGCCGCTGAGATTCTGACTGAGAGTGAACTGAATCTACGATTTGGGAAGAATTGATACTGTAATAATATTGAGTCTTTTCTAAGTGGTAAACATTGTATATCTCTATTTCTTTAGGTCTTGAAAAAAATCCTCCCATATATATTTTGTGATTTTCAGTATAAATGTATTACTTATCTTTTGTTACATTTTTATGCTGTTGTAATGGTATTTTAAAAGTTTCATTTTTATGTTGATTTCTCATATATAAAAATAGTTAATTTTTTAATATTCATCTTCTAGCTAAGATCCTTACTAGATTTACTTATTAATTTTCAAACCTTCAAGTTTGTATATTCTTTTGGTTTTCAATATGTATGTAATTGTGTTATCTGTGAATACAAATAGTTTACTGTATTCTTTCCAAATTTTCTAACTTTTGTTTTTCTTCCCTCATTGCATTGCCTAGGACTTTAGTACAATGTTAGATAGAAACAGTGATAATATGGATACTTGCCTTGCTCCTAAACTCAGGAGTAAAGGATTAAACATTTCACATATAAGTGTGAGGTTAGCTGTTAGATTTCTGTTCAATTCAGTTCAGTCACTCAGTCATGTCCAACACTTTGTGACCCCATGGACTGTAGCACACCAGGCTTCCCTGTCCATCACCAACTCCTGGAGCTTACTCACACTCATGTCCATCAAGTTGGCGATGCCATCCAACCACCTCATCTTCTATTGTCCCCTTCTCCTCCTGCCTTCAATCTTCAAAGCATCAGGATCTTTTCCAATGAGTCAGTTCTTCGCATCAGGTGCCCAAAGTATTGAACTTCAGCTTCGGCATCAGTCCTTCCAATGAATATTCAGGACTGATTTCCCTTAGGATTAACTGGTTTGATTTCTGTAGATTCCCTTTATTGAAATAAGGAAATTCTCTTCTACTCCTAGTTTGGTGAGAATTTTTATCATGAATGTTAATTATTTTTTCTAGATTAAGGCAGATAATTCTGTTTTTATTTTTCCTTTATTTGGTTAACTGAATTACATGCATTGATTTTCAAATTTTAAACCAATCTGGCTTTCCTGAAACAAAGCTCACTTAGTCATCATGTTCTATCCCTTCTTTATATATCAGTGGGTTTAATTTGCTAATATTTTGGTTAGGATTTATAAATTTCAGGTATATGAGAATACTGACCTATAATTTTCCTTTCTTGTAATGAATTCTGATTTTAGAATCAGTTTCGAAGTTTGGTGACATATTCACTGTCTCTATTTACTGGAAGAATTTGAATGCCTTTTTAAAAAAGATTTTATTTGAAGTAACTTTAGATTTAGAAGAGTTGTAAAGTTGTTGAATACCTTTCAAATTAGCTTTGTTAAAGTATAATTGACGTTCAATAAAATGTACAAGTGTTAAGAGCACAGATTGATGAGTTTTGATAAAAGCATGCCCCTGCATAACCAGAAGCCCAAACAAGTTACAGAATGTTTTCACTAGTCCTGAAAGTTCCCTACTGCCCCCTCCCAGTTAAGCTCCCTTGACACTTCGGGTTATCACTGATACAGTTTTCTATCATCACAGATGAGTTTTGCCTGTCTTAGACTTCATACAAATTATTACTGAGTTTTTTTCCCCTCAATATAAAGCCTGTATTACTATTCCATGTTGTTGCATGTATCAACAATTTTATTGCTGAGAGTATTCAGTTTATAAATACAACACAATTTATATATTCAACTGCTGAATATGTAATATTGACTGTTGATGGAAATTTTAGTTGTTTTCAGTTTGAGACATTACAAATAATCTGCTATGAACATTTCTGTACAAGCCTTTTGTTAACATATACTTTTATTTCTTTTAGGTAAATACTTAGGAGTGGGTTAGAGGGCAGGTGAACCATTGATATGACAAGAAACTGCTAAACTGTGTCCTGAACTGGCTGTGGGCAGTCAATAGACATAGCAACATAAGAGCGCTACAGTACAATCACAGCTTCATCAATAATTGGGATTGTTAGTTTAAGCCAGTAGTGTGATCTTCCAATCTCCCCTAGCTTAGTAAATCACTGTGGTACCCATCCAGTTCAGACCACAATCTATTACTAATCCTTGATTCCACTTTTTCTCTTGCCTCAAAAAGGTCAAGCTAAAGCCTTGAATCCAACCATTTCATCCACTTATCTCCCACTCCACATTTATGCCCTTAGCCCTAGCCCAAACCACGCATCTTTCCCCTGGTCTACTAAAGTAACCAAATAGTTCTTTTTGTTCCCACTTTAGATCCTTCACAGTTGATCCCCCAGGAGGCAGTTAAAGTGGTCCTTTTAAAATGTAAATCTGATTACACCTTTCTCTTCTTAAAAGCTGCCCAGTTGTGTCCCAATTTCTACTGCAAGATTAATAAAATGAAAATTCCTTACCTAGTTTATAAAGCCCTATCTATACTCTTACTCCACCCCTACCAATCTTTTCTTCTCTTTTGCTGTGTTCCAGCTGCAGTGGCCTTCTTTCTGATCCTCTAACACATTTGTGTGCATGCTCAGTCCCGACCAACTCTTGGCAACCCCATGGACTATAGCCCGCCAGGCTCCTCTGTCCACAAGATTCTTTAGGCAAGAATACTCGAATGGGTTGCCATTTCCTCCTCAGGGGATCTTCCTGACTCAGAGATCAAACTGGTGTCTCCTGCACCTCCTGCATTGTCAGGCAGATCCTTTACCACTTGAGCTACTTAGGAAGCCCTCCAACACACCTTGCTCACATCCAATACCCAATTAGTCAATACCCTAGCTATTCCCTCTGCCTAGAATCTCACTGTACCTATAAGACATTATTCTCTCCCAACTTCTCACTTCTTTTTTTCCCTTTCAAGGTCATGAATCTTGATTTTCCAAGAAAATACCAAATGCAAGTTGATCTCATCATGGTTCTTGAGTCATTTCTGAATACAGTTCTAGTGAACTCTTTCTTCCAGGCTCCAGATTTTATAGTCCTGTGATCAGTGCTGGATCCTCATGGTGCTGTCTGGTTACCCTGCTGCCTGTCTGATGAGGGACTCAGCGCCCCAAAGAACCAAAGGGCCAAAGTTTCTTCCCTGTAACAGGGTCTCCCCTTCTTCCTGCTCCTGCCTGAGACAAATGCCACCATTGCTACTGGCTGGGCTTCATTTCAGTGCTGGGGAGAAAAAAAGGTCAGTGCTCTTGCTATCATGTTCCAATTAACCATTTCATCAGTTGCTCTGGGTCTTCTAATTCTGAGGTTCTAACACTTCCAGGCATAGAGCCCCTTGGTATAACACTGTCTCACATTCTGGGACAGAGTCTCGATCTGAGTGTCCTTTTGATTTCAGTCTTTTGGGAACATTTTACTATTATTAATCCACTAAGAAGATCCTTGTTTTGGAGCATGTACAGTATAAAACCAAGATAGAATAAGTATTATTTCAGCAGTAGTAAATTGGCTGTTTTCTATGTAGAAATAGTTCGATTGACTATTCAAATAAGGCTGATGCAAATGTTAGAGAACCTAAAAGCTGCAGAACCTACACCTGTCCAAGGGTTCAAGGTCACACTGTCAGGTGGTCTCCCAAGGGTACAGTGGCTTCAACCTAATTCTCACCATTTTTCTCCAAGACTTATTCTTTCCCTAAACTGCTTGGATTTTTGTGATATAAATATATATATATATATATATATAATGGTCGGGCTATAATGTAGACAAGGCCTTTTGTGTCCTTTTTAGAAATAAAAAATAAAAGACTACGCAACTATAGAACAGTCTGCTGGACTCTGTGGGAGAGGGAGAGGGTGGGACGATTTGAGAGAATGGCATTGAAACTTGCATAATATCATATATGAAACGAACTGCCAGTCCAGGTACAATGCAGGATACAGGATGCCTGGAGCTGGTGCACTGGGATGACCAGAGGGATGGTATGGGGAAAGAGATAGGAGGGCGGTTCATGATGGGGAACACATGTACACCTGTGGCAGATTCACGTTGATGTACGGCAAAACCAATACAATATTGTAAAGTAATTAACCTCCAATTAAAATAAATAAATTTATATTATAAAAGAGTAGGCAACTAATATAGCTACATTCAATTTTAATTAAATAGTTTAGAAAGAACTCAAGATCATTTTTAAAAGGTATTGGAAGGGAAGATATATTTAAATGAAATCATTTTTCTAAGTCAAAAAATGAAAATACAATTTAAGTCAATAGTTCTTTTAGTGTATAAATTGGCATAGAACTGTATAAAGGAAAACTTACCTGTTAAGTTTATCTTGCTCTTTTGGTGACTCAGAACCATCATCTTTTGCTATAAAGAAAAATATGAAAAGATTCTGGTTTACTTAAGGAAGACTGAATATATGGCCCTATGTGCATTCTTTCCAAAGCCCTAATAAGATGGTTAAGAAAGGAATAAAAACAAGGTGTATGGAGAAGGAAATGGCAACCCACTCCAGTATTCTTGCCTGGAGTATACCTATGGACAGAGGAGCCTGGCAGGCTATAATCCATGGGGTTGGGGAAAAAAAAAAAAAGGTGTAAAACCTCAAGAAGAGCAAAAGAAAGATGGCAAGGAAAATGTTCAAGATAGAAAGCAGATGTCAAGTGGTAACCATCTTAACAGGTCATAGAAATTTGAAACCTAATGACAAGATGAGAGAAAGCCAATAAAAAGCAAGCAGATTTATACACTTCAGAACTTGAGAAACAACTTAGGAATTGGAGGTACCAGATACCCCTGAAAGGTGAAATGTATAGTGCGGATACCAAAGACATAGCCTTCACTCATCCTGTGCAACCAGATGACCACCGCTGCCTATGCAGCAGGGAAGATACCTTATTCTGGAGAGACTGACCCAGAGAGATTCAGGGGACAGCAGAACAAGAATATGGTAAGGGACTGATGACAGAGAATAAATCCAATAGATCATATTGAATAAGCAATATTCCTTACTCTCTCTCCTTGGCCAGCTCCTAGAGGGTAAGTAGTTAACCTTTCTCTCTTCAGGCATATGACTGGAGGATTCATCTCAGAATAAACAGCTAAGCCTAGCTAATGGTAAGGTCAGATCCTCAGTGAATAAACCTATAATGAAACAAAACCATCGCAAGTGTAATCTGTATCCAAAATTTCCAGTCTTTTCAACAAATGATTGATTGTCCTTCATCTTTTCATTCATCATTCAACAAATGATTTTCATGCATCACCCAGATGCACAGTTAAAGATGGGTATACAATTGAGTAAAATCCTTATTATGAATGATAACAATGAGAACAAATAAACAGGAAGAAAACAGATACAAGAAACATACTTTTCTGGATGTTTTCCAGAATATAGAACAGAAAAGCAGAGAGAAGGATAATTGGAGAAAATATATTTTTTAAAAAGTTTGCATAACAGATCAGTAGATCCAACATCCAAATCTTTGGAGATTTAGAAGAGAGAACAGGGATACTGGAGGGGAAGGGAATTATAAAACAAATCAAATGAGAAAAATGTCCAAAACTAAAGAATTAGAGTTTGAAATTCAAACAGCCTATGAAATGCTCACGATGAATGAGGAGGGAAAAAAATGAAATTATATCAAGAAATATTATCAGGAAATTTCAGACCACTGGGAATAAAGAGAAGATTTTAAAAGCTTCCACTGAAAATAAATCACATGTGGAGAAGCAGACATTTGAATGAAAGCAGACTTCTTAAGGGTAATACTGGAAACTAATTTTTACAATTCTGAAAGAAAACTATTTTCAAACTAAAGTGTAACCAAATTATGAACATATGAGAGTGGAGTGAATACATTTTTAGGCATGTTTAGTAATGAAAGGCTTAGTGCTCCTGTACTAGGAAGCTCCTGGCAGAAGTGTTTCAACGAAATGAAGGAACAAACCAACCAGGAGGAAAAGGAGAGATCATGCAAGAGCTCCCATTCAATAGGTGGGCAGAAAGTCTTCCCAGGATTCCTGCGAGAGAACTGCCAGTTCAGAACTGGAAGAGGAGGATGAATGAGTGCCTCAGCAAAGGCGTTTCCCAGGGGGAAAGCAAACTCAACACCAAAACTGTTCTTTGCAGTTTTGTCAGAAAGTTGGGGGAAAGAATAAATGGTAGACATTCTTCCAAAACATATCAAAATAAATCCAAAAACCAAACCAAGGGAATAAAAATACAGGCCACTTGTCCAAGAAAATAAAAGTCAGTCAGGCCTCACCTGTGAAAAATATTTACTGTCATATTAACATAAATGAATGATACTAGGAGAATAGGGGTGAGAAAATGTGAGTGGAAATGGCATCATAAATTTTCAATCTTTATCTTTCAGAAGAGGCACATGAGTCATATCTAAACTGAAAATCCTAGAATTTTAGTATGGAATACACTTAGAAATACAGTGGTAATTCCAAAAGAAACAGCTAAACGTGTTGAAAGCTGTTGGTACCTTGTAGGGGGGTGGGGGCACCTTTTAGTTATGGATTGTGGGGCTTATAAATCCTTAAAAACTGTATTTCCTTAAAAACTGGTTTGGATTATTTGTCCCTTAAAGTTATGAACAAATACTTCTTTGATTGAAAATAGATACTTAAGATCTTTAGTAAAACTGCTTTAAAACTTAGCTTAAAAGTTATTAGACTATCTGGTGCAATGAAGTACAAACAGGAAAAATGAGGTTTGTAACCCCAGCAAACAGATCCACATACATTATCCCTGTCAATGTCAGAAGTTTTACATTGCCTGACACCTGTAGTTATCAGATCTATCTGCAATAATACTATAATCATCAACAACAAAATTATGGTTGAATGATGGTACTAAAACTCATATTCCTTAATTAGTAAGTTATACTACTGGACTAAATTCCTTCTTCCTGATATTCAGAAAGAATATTTTTCCAGAGGAAATGGATTTCTTATAGGAATACTCAACAACCAATACTCCCTTTGAAGAAACAAAAACACCTGAAATTCTGAGACATCATCTGCTTCAGCTGTAGAAACAACAGGTTTCTTTAAAACCTGTTCAACTGTAATGAGGACTTTAAAAAGAACAGTGAACAAACTGAGAACTTAAACTGAAGAAGAATCAAGTGCTTATCACATCTTCCTCATTGTAAGCAGAATGGGATGTACTTGAACAATCTTTTTTTTTTTTTTTTAAGTACTACATAGTGCTTGCTTTGGCAGCACATAAACTAAAACTGGAATGATACAGAGAAGATTGGCATGGCCCCTGTGCAAGGATGACATGCAAATTCATGAAGCATTCCATATTTTTGAGAACACCAGAGAATTCCTGACTCCAGGGAACATTAATTGACAGGAGCTCCTCAAACGCCTCCATACCTACACTGAAACCAAGCACCGCCCAAGGGCCAACAAGTTCCAGAGGAAGATATACCATGCAAATTCTCCAGCAACACAGGAACATAGCCCTGAGCTTCAATATACAGGCTGCCAAATATCTCTCCAAATCCATTGACATCTCATAACTCATTACTGGACACTTCATTGCACTCCAGAGAGAAGAAATCCAGCTCCACCCACCAGAACACTGACACAAGCTTCCCTAACCAGGAAACCTTGGCAAGCCACCCGTCCAACCCCACCCACAGCAAGGAAACTCCACAATAAAGAGAACTCCCCAAACTGCCAGAATACAGAAAGGCCACCCCAAACACAGCAATATAAAGAGGATGAAGAGACAGAGGAACACCCAGCAGGTAAAGGAATAGGATAAACGCCCACCAAACCAAACAAAAGAGGAAGAGATAGGGAATCTACCTGATGGAGAATTCTGAATAATGATAGTGAAAATGATCCAAAATCTTG
>SJYC01068522.1:0-29963 GCA_006408675.1 Madoqua kirkii | reverse complement strand
AAAAAAAAAAAAAAACTCTTCTTTTGCTTGGACCTCTCCTACCATTTCCTTTCCTCCATCTTTACTCCATTTCTTTGAGAGACTCTTGTCTTCCTCTTCTATTGGTAAGGGCTCATATGATTATTTTGGACATCTCCCTGCATAATTCAGGAAACCTTTCTATTTAAGGTGAGCTGATTAGTAATGGTAATTTCTTCTGCAAAATTCTTTCACATCTAGACTACAGTTTGACTGAGTAACCAGACAGTGGAAGTCTTGGGGACAGTTTCAAAATTCTGCCAATAATAGTATCTGCACATCTGGATAACACAGGTGACCAGTAGGAACCAAAACATGGTAGTTCTGTTAGGCTATGATCTTATTTATCTGGAATCTCAAAATTAATATTAATACAAATTTGAAATATTTATTAAATAATTCAGTATGCTGAATGTTAGTTTACAACAAACTAGATAATAAAATATAGCCAAAATAATTACAAACAGAATGTCTAAGTGTAGATACAGCTTCGAGTACATTATTGTGGCTTAAGCGTCATGGAAATGATAGCAATCTTTCACTAATGCACATCTGGATAACACAGGTGACCAGTAGGAACCAAAACATGGTAGTTCTGTTAGGCTATGATCTTATTTATCTGGAATCTCAAAATTAATATTAATACAAATTTGAAATATTTATTAAATAATTCAGTATGCTGAATGTTAGTTTACAACAAACTAGATAATAAAATATAGCCAAAATAATTACAAACAGAATGTCTAAGTGTAGATACAGCTTCGAGTACATTATTGTGGCTTAAGCGTCATGGAAATGATAGCAATCTTTCACTAATAAGACCAGTAATCTGACAGCTGATATTTCAAAAGCAACAAGAATTTTCTTTTTTTTTTCATATTTGGAAAACATACTGGGCTATATTTTCAAAAATACAAGGATTTGATGTGGATTGCACTATATCTTTCAGAGTGGGTGGGAAGCAGATGAAACTTTTCTTCAAGAGTAAGCTTTTGCTCTTTGGTTGGAGAGAGAGTCTTACTCAGAGAGACACATTTGGTATAGTTTTTTCAATGGTCTTTGCATTCACCACTATGCTTAAGAACTTGCATATAATATACACACAAGCTACATTTAATATTTTTTTAAAGAATTGGAATGCAAAGAATAATTAACATATACAAATCAGATACCCTGCAGAAATAGTAAAGCTCCAGCTTCTAAAGTAGCCTTGTGATAACATGAAATAAGATAAAAAGCTACCTAGACGATAAATTTGAAGCATCAATAAACAACTAACCAGTTCAGTTCAGTCACTCGGTTGTGTCAAACTCTTTGAGACCCCATGAAATGCAGCATGCCAGGCCCCCCTATCCATCACCAACTCCCAGAGTCCACCAAACACATGTCCATTGTGTTGGTGATACCATCAAACCATCTCATCCTCTGTCGTCCCCTTCTCCTACTACCCTCAATCTTTCTCAGCATCAGGGTCTTTTCCAATGAGTCAGTACTCTGCATCAGGTGGCCAAACTATTGGAGTTTCACCTTCAACGTCAGTCCCTTCAATGAACACCCAGGACTGATCTCCTTTAGGATGAACTGGTTGGATCTCCTTGCAGTCCAAGGGACTCTCAAGAAGTCTTCTCCAACACCACAGTTCAAAAGCATCAATTCTTCAGTGTCCAGCTTTCTTTATAGTCCAAAAGAAAGTCTCACATCCAAACATAACAACTGGAAAAGCCATAGCTTTGACTAGACTGACCTTTGTTGGCAAAGTAATGACTCTGCTTTTTAATATGCTGTCTAGGTTGGTTATAACTTTTCTTCCAAGGAGCGTCTTTTAATTTCATGGCTGCAATCACCATTTGCAGTGATTTTGGAGCCCCCAAAATAGTCAGCCACTGTTTCCCCATCTATTTGCCATGAAGTGATGGGACCAGATGCCATGATCTTAGTTTTCTGAATGTTGAGCTTTAAGCCAACTTTTTCACTCTCCTCTTTCACTTTCATCAAGAGACTCTTTAGTTCTTCTTCACTTTCTGCCATAAGGGTGGCATCATCTGCATATCTGAGGTTATTGATATTTCTCCTGGCAATCTTGATTCCAGCTTGTGCTTCTTCCAGTCCAGCGTTTCTCATGATGTACTCTGCAGAGAAGTTAAATAAGCAGGGTGACAATATACAGCATTGATGTACTCCTATTTCTATTTGGAACCAGTCTCTTTTTCCATGTCCAGTTCTAACTATTGCTTCCTGACCTGCATATAGGTTTCTCAAGACATAGGTCAGGTGGTCTGGTATTCCCATCTCTCTCAGAATTTTCCACAGTTTATTGTGATCCACACAGTCAAAGGCTTTGGCACAGTCAATAAAGCAGAAAGAGATGTTTTTCTGGAACTCTCTTGCTTTTTTGAGGATCCAGGGATGTTGGCAATTTGATCTCTGGTTCCTCTGCCTTTTCTAAAACCAGCTTGAACATCTGGAAGTTCATAGTTCATGTATCGCTGAAGCCTGGCTTGGAGAATTTTGAGCATTCCTTTACTAGCATGTGAAATGAGTGCAATTGTGCAGTGGTTTGAGCATTCTCTGGCATTGCCTTTCTTTGGGATTGGAATGAAAACTGACTTTTTCCAGCCCTGTGGCCACTGCTGAGTTTTCCAAATTTGCTGGCATATTAAGTGCAGCACTTTCACAGCATTATATTTTAGGATTTGAAATACCTCCAATGGAATTCCATCACCTCCACTAGCTTTGTTCATAGTGACACTTCCTAAGGCCCACCTGACTTCACATTCCAGGATGTCCAGCTCTAGGTGAGTGTGAGTGATCACACTTTCATGATTATCTGAGTTGTGGAGACCTTTTTTGTATAGTTTTCTGTATTCTTGCCATCTCTTCTTAATATCTTCTGCTTGTTAGGTCCATACCATTTCTGTCCTTTATCATGCCCATCTTTGCATGAAATGTTCCCTCGATATTTCTCATTTTCTTGAAGAGATCTCTAGTCTTTGCCATTCTATTGTTTTCCTCTATATCTTTGCAGTGATTGCTGAGGAAGGCTTTCTTATCTGTCCTTGCTATTCCTTGGAACTCTGAATTCAAATGGGTATAGCTTTCCTTTTCTCCTTTGCCTTTCACCTCTCTTCTTTTCACAGCTATTTGTAAGGCCTCCTCAGATAGCCATTTTGCCTTTTTGCATTTCTTTTTCTTGGGGATGGTCTTGCTCCCTGTCTCCTGTACAATGTCATGAACCTCCATCCATAGTTCTTCAGGCACTCCATCTATCAGATCTAGTCCCTTAAATCTATTTCTCACTCCCACTGCATAAGGGATTTGATTTAGGTCATACCTGAATGATCTAGTGGTTTTCCCCACTTTCTTCAATTTAAGTCTGTATTTGGCAATAAGGAGTTCATGATCTGAGCCACAATCAGCTCCAAGTATTGTTTTTGCTGACTGTATAGAGTTTCTCCATCTTTGGCTGCAAAGAATATAATCAGTCTGATTTCAGTGTTGACCATCTGGTGATATCCAAGTGTAGAGTCTTCTTTTGTGTTGTTGGAAGAGGGTGTTTGCTATGACTAGTGCATTCTCTTGGAAAAACTCTATTAGTCTTTGCCCTGTTTCATTCTGTACTCCAAGGCCAAATTTGTCTGTTACTCCAGGTGTTTCTTGACTTCCTACTTTTGCATGTCCTCTATCATGAAAAGGACATTTTTTGTGGGTGCTAATTCTAGAAGATCTTATAGGTCTTCATAGAACCGTTCAACTTCAGCTTCTTCAGCGTTACTGGTTAGGACATAGACTAGGGTTATTGTGATATTGAATGGTTTGCCTTGGAAACCAACAGAGATCACTCTATTATTTTTGAGATTGCATCCAAGTACTGTATTTCAGACTCTTTTGTTGACTGTGATGGCTATTCCACTTCTTCTAAGGGACTCCTGCCCACAGCAGTAGATACAATTAATGGTCATCTGAGTTAAATTCACCCATTCCAGTCCATCTTAGTTTGCTGATTCCTAGAATGTCGATGTTCACTCTTGCCATCTCCTGGTGACCACTGCCAATTTGCCTTGACTCATGGACCTAACATTCCAGGTTCCTATGCAATATTTACTCTTTACAGCATCAAACCTTGCTTCTATCACCAGTGCCATCCACATCTGGGTGTTGTTTTTGCTTTGGTTCCATCCCTTCATTCTTTCTGGAGTTAGTGATCTCTAGTAGAATATTGGGCATCTACCGACCTGGGGAGTTCATCTTTTAGTGTCTGATCTTTTTGCCTTGTCATACTGTTCACTCTACCAGTGAGTATATTTTATACTGTCCAATTAGTTAAAGCCTGTGGATTTGGAATTCCTACTGTGGATGAGTGTTGATATTTACTTTTGCTTATATATGAAAGGATAAGTTTTCAAAGAAATCAAGATCATAGAAATTTAGGAGCATATGATTAGCATATTTAGACTGGAAAATATTTTTAACACCATTTCAAGTATTAACCCCATGGATAACAATGTGGTAATTATAAATGTGTATCACCTGTTATTCAAAAGGTTGTAATCAGAAAGTAATCTAAATTTAAATTATTAGTACTTAAATAAAATGAAAAACTCAGTCCCTTAGTTATAGGAGCCATATTCCAAGTGCTCAGCAGAACTGGAGACTAGGGGTTACTATACTGAACAGCACAGATATTTAAAATTTCCATAAGTGCTTAAAGTTCTAGTGGGCAGCACTGAACTCCAAAGAGCTATTAAATAAGCCATTAAAATATTAATTGCAGCAACTTGGAAATTACTTGAGTGAAATGTTAAGTGATAAAGTAATAAGCTATATAATTTAAACACATATACTATCAATTCAGTTCAGTTCAGTTGAGTCGCTCAGTCGTGTCCAACTCTTTGCGACCCCATGAATCGCAGAACGCCAGGCCTCCCTGTTCATTACCATCTCTTGGAGTTCACTCAGACTCACGTCCATCAAGTCTGTGATGCCATCCAGCCATCTCATCCTTGGTCGTCCCCTTCTCCTCCTGCCCCCAATCCCTTCCAGCATCAGAGTCTTTTCCAATGAATCAACTCTTTGCATGAGGTGGCCAAAGTACTGGAGTTTCAGCTTTAGCATCATTCTTTCCAAAGAAATCCCAGGTTGATCTCCTTCAGAATGGACTGGTTTTATCTCCTTGCAGTCCAAGGGACTCTCAAGAGTCTTCTCCAATACCACAGCTCAAAAGCATCAATTCTTTGGTGCTCAGCCTTCTTCATAGTCCAACTCTCACATCCATACATGACCACAGGAAAAACCATAGCCTTGACTAAACGACTTTAGTCTTGCAACTATGTAAAAACAGATTTGTTGCTTCAGTCATATTACTTAGTATCTACCACAGGAATTAGACTTGTTTCCTGACCTTCAGTGGCTTACAGTCTAATAGGGGAAGACAGATAAGGAAATAGTATTTGCATTACAGCATTATAATTCTCTCACACAGATTTACTTAGGGTAACACTTCACAAAGAAAGCCCTCCTCCCCAAACCAAAGCCATAATTTCACCTAGGAAAGGAAATCAGGAAAGGCATTTCAGAGGAGGCATCTTTTGACCTGACTCTTAAAATGTGAGCAGCTGCTTGCTGAAAGGCCTGAAAGAGGGAATAAAATGGGATGCCAGTCAGATGCAGAACTGGACTGGGCACTTCTTAAGGTACAAGATTGACTTGGTTTGTAACTTTAGAGTTTGGAACTCTATAAATGCTTTTTAACCTGAATTGAACCAAGCACTGTGAGTAAAATAAATAAATAATAAAGATATAAATAAAAGCGGGATGTCATAGTGTGTTTCGGAGGGTTAAGGCCAAGGTGTGAGAAGTAGATCATCTGTCAGGCAATAGAGTTTGACCTTGTAGGGAATTTGGAACTGAAGATTTAAAAACAAAACACAAGAGAAAAGATCAGAAGAAAATGTTAATAACAACAGGGAAGGAATTTCTTTATGATTACCAGTGATTTTCTTTTCCTTTCTACTATCTTAAAAATGTTTTCTAATGTGGGCATATTTGTTTTATAAAACTATTTGAAAAATATAAGTAACTGTAATCTACTGGCTTTTCATGATATATTTGGGAACATTTTGTTGTCACTTTGTATTACTGGTTAAAATTGAGAACAATAAAATATTAACCAGATTTTTATTGAATTCTTTTCTTAGACCACTCATGGTTCTAAGTACTTTATTTATACATTTAGTCCTCACAAATTATATGAGTTAGCTAGTAACAGCCCCATTTTACTGATGAAGAAATGGAGGGAAGGATAAGTGGAGAAACTTGTTCCCAAAGTGCAAAGGTATTAAGTGGCAGAAGCAAGAAGTGAAGCCAAGCAATCTAAACTCACAGTCCCCAATTTACCTTGATTAAATTATTCTGCAGTTCAAAATGTTCACCATTTCATTCTGGTTTGCCCTCACTCATTACATTTTTGAGAACATTCACTTTTACTGTTTTTAAGGCTGTTTCTATGGTTTTTCCTGTGGTCATGTATGGATGTGAGAGTTGGACTGTGAAGAAGGCTGAGCGCCGAAGAATTGATGCTTTTGAACTGTGGTGTTGGAGAAGACTTGAGAGTCCCTTGGACTGCAAGGAGATCCAACCAGTCCATTCTGAAGGAGATCAGCCCAGGGATTTCTTTGGAAGGAATGATGCTGAAGCTGAAACTCCAGTACTTGGCCACCTCATGAGAAGAGTTGACTCACTGGAAAAGACTGATACTGGGAGGGATTGGGGGCAGGAGAGAAGGGGATGACAGAGGATGAAATGGCTGGATGGCATCACTGACTTGATGAACGTGAGTCTGAGTGAACTCCGGGAGTTGGTGAGGGACAGGGAGGCCTGGCGTTCTGCGATTCATGGGGTCGCAAAGAGTTGGACACGACTGAGCGACTGAACTGAACTGAAATGAAGGCTGTTTCTACTTAGGTGGAAGAGATAGGATGACTCAGTCAGAAAGAATCTGAAAGATCAACCACAAATCTCTGCACATCACGCTCGCTTACTTCCTCAAAGTTTTTGCTCCAATCTCTCTTCCAGAGCATGGCCTGGCACTAGTACATATGCTCAATACACAGTTGTAGAATGAATGAATGATTAAATTCAACACTGAATTTTTAAAAATATTAAATTTTACTTAGCATACTAAGATGACTTGATAGAAAGTTAATGATAGTTTTATTTTTGAAACCAAGACATAGGAGAGATGGAATTTTTATTATAATTCTATGTTACTGAGAAAATTCAATTAAGCCAGAATACTTTATTCTTCAGGTATTTCAGCTAATCAAAATTTAATACTTTATCTCCAAATATTATTAATCATGAGTAGATAGAATTTTAAAATGGATAAAATCTGGTGGATAGAATCTCACTAGGCCAGATGTGAGTGGTCAAAGCAAGTGACGCTCAAATCATTTAACATCTCAGGATGAGAAAGGAGGCTCTTTGAGGGTCAGGAATAACATAACACACACAACACAGAAGCATGCTTCTAAATACCATAGATTTAGGATGCAAAGGATACATTCTATAAACAGGGTTCTACTGAGTCAAGGGGAAATTCCTGGCTTAATTGTTCACTGGGTTTGATATGAAAGCTTATCAAAGCAGGCCTCTAGTACTGTCATAAATAAAGGGTAAAGCTGACTATTTTACATTGTAGTTACTTGTTCACCTCTCTGTGGAAGGCAAAGTTCATGGATGAAGAAAGATCTAAAAGGCCTGTTCAGCATTACAAAGTGATGTTAGGAGCCAAAAGCAAGCCTAAGGGTATATTTCCAGAATTGAAACCATCCGAACAATTCTTTTCTTCTTTTATAAAATACATATTGTTTGGTTGGAAAGGGCATAAGCTATCAATTTCACTTTAAAAATAATAGTTTTTATAGTTCAAGTTCCATTTTACAGTTTTGATGTAGAAATATTATTGAGTCATATAAGCTTACGCAAATCCTTTAAATATTTAAATATACATTGTATATTTTACTTTGAATAATTGGGTAATTAAATGTATTAAAGACATCAGTGGGCTTCCCTGGTGGCTCAGTGGTAAAGAATCCACCTGCCAATGCAAGAGACACAGGTTTGATCCCTGGGTGGGGAATATCTCCTGGAGAAGGAAATGGCAACCCACTCCAGTATGCTTGCCTGGGAGATCTCATGGACAGAGGAGCCTGCCAGGTAACAATCCATGGGTCCATGGGGGTGCAAAAGAGTCTGCTACAGCTGGGCAACTAAACAACAATAACAAAGATAGCATTTTATTATTAATCTGTTCTTACCTGGAGGGTAAGTAAGATACTGCTCAATGTATAGCTTCTATTCCATTTACGAGGGCTGTCCAAAAAATCTATACAGGGCTTGCCAGAATGTGGGTCTACTGTATTAAAATAACACATTAATATTGATACATAGAATTATAATTTAAAACTTATGAAGATCAACATATCATAGGCTAAGTTAGAAAGCAAGTGACAGACTTTGCAATGAATGTGACAGTTTACATAGACGAGTTGTTAGAGCATGGACTTTGGGGTCAGATACACATAAATTTGATAGTTGACTCTTCCACTTATCAGTAATGGACACTGAGCAATGAACTACCTCTCTAGGTCTCATTTGCCTAGTATGTGAAATGGGGAATATGACTGAAGTACCTACTTTCACTGAAATGAGTTTAAAAAAACAAAGTCCTTAACAGAGTACCTGGCATAGAGTGGATCCTCAAAAAATGATAGTTATCATTATTAAAAACTTTTATTAATGTATAAATAATTGTTATAAAAAATAAGAAAAATTATTTATATCCAATGGAAAGATCTTGCAATCTTTAGGAAAGATCTGGGAAGAAAATGTTGAAAAGGTGAAAAGAAGGGTCTTCGGTTTGGGACATTCATTGTATTTTGAAACTACAATAATAGTTAACAGTGCAATGGGCAAAAGATGTGAGTGAACAACGTGATAAAAAAAAGTATTTAGAAAAAAAATTCTAGTTAGTATTAGAGGTTAAAGTGTCTGCCTCCAATGCGGGAGACCCAGGTTCAGTCCCTGGGTCGGAAAGATCCCCTGGAGAAGGAAATGGCAATCCACTCCAGTATTCTTGCCTGGAGAATCCCATGGATGGAGAAGCCTAGTAGGTTACAGTCCACGGGGTCGCAAAGAGTCGGACACGACTGAGTGAATTCACCTTCACCTTCCTTCAAGTGAAAACTGAAATTATGACTCAGTGGTAAAAAAGATGATCAAGAAACAATATGAAAAGTTCCAATTCTGGTTTCCTTGGTGTGTATGCCCAGTAGTGGGATTGCTGGGTCATAAGGCAGTTATTTCCAGTAAACAAGCAAAAGATGATGGTGACGATGGCAACGACAACAATCAGAAATCTCCGACTGAAAAAAAATCTGTTAC
This sequence comes from Madoqua kirkii, assembly GCA_006408675.1. NCBI lineage: Eukaryota > Metazoa > Chordata > Mammalia > Artiodactyla > Bovidae > Madoqua > Madoqua kirkii. The sequence continues at coordinate 20,504 of SJYC01068522.1, read as the reverse complement.
AAACCCCTATTGAGTTGTTACCAATGTCCGCATCAAGAAAAGTCCCTTTAACCTATGTTCTTGACATTTCCTAGAGATAAAGTTAAAGAATGAGAAATGGAGAGAGATTCTAAATGTGATGTCAGATTTGAGGATGCTCTCTTGCTTACATTAGATGGCTGGCAAGGACCCAGAGGGATGGTACAAGGAGGAAGGAGGGAGGGGGGTTCAGGATGGGGAACACGTGTATACCTGTGGTGGATTCATGTTGATGTATGGCAAAACCAATACAATATTGTAAAGTAATTAACCTCCAATTAAAACAAATAAATTTACATATATATACAAGAACGTCACTCATAGTCCTCCAGTGTTTGTTCTTCCTTTCCTCCATTTCTTCTCTCAAACATGATGCCTGCCTCCTCCTCATCCCCCTGTGTGGTTTTAGATGAATATATAGTTGCCCACATTTTCCCAGCCTTTCCTCTAATAAGATGTAGCCCTGTGACTAAGTCTTAATGGTGGGACATCAGCAGAAATAAAGTGTGCACCTTTTGGATATTTTTTTAATAAGGAAGCTGTTCTGCCTTCTTCTCTTTTTCTCTCCACTTCCCATTGGCTGGAAATAGTGACAGGAAAAATGTCTTAGTTCCAGTTGAGGATGGTAAAACCTTCCTGCCAGCTTTGTTCTATGTACATTGAAAAGTCATTTGAAAAGGTTAGCCTATGTCCTAATACAATCAATTAACTAAATTATTAATAGTATTTTGGAACACACACACACACTTTTGTGTGTGTAGTTATTGTGTTTTTAAAATTAAATTACATTTTATTCTTCAAAGTATTTTTCATTTAATAGTAAATTGTAAACATATTTTGGACAAGTTTATTCAAAAAAAAAATTGAATACCAACTCTATGCCAGGGAATGAAGATTCTAGGGACATAACAATGACCAAGGAGTAAAGTCTTCATATATCTTTCTTGTTATGTTTAAAAGCAATGTACATAGCTGTAATACATTTTACTTAAAAATTCCTATATTTATGGACATTGTAGCTATTTATGGACATTTCCCTTTTCTGTATATCCAATACTGTTACTGGAAACAAATATTTATTAATTATGAATAAGAATATTAAACATATTCTTTATATAGAACCCTAAAGTTTCCATCGCAAAGCTGTTAGAATAAATGAATTCAGCAAGACTGAAGGAAAAAAAATTAATATACAAAAATCTATTGTATTTCTATACACTAATGATGAAACAGTCAATCCTAAAGGAAATCAACACTGAATAGTCAATGGAAGGACTAATGCTGAAGCTGAAGTTCCAACACTTTGATAACCTGATACAAAGAGCCAACTCACTGAAAAAGATCTTGATGCTGGGAAAGACTGAGGGCAGGAGAAGTGGGTGGCAGAGTCTGAGATGGTTGGATGGCATCATCAACTCAATGAATATGAGTTTGAGCAAACTTCAGGAGATAGTGAAAGACAGGGAAGCCTGGTGTGCTAAAGTCCAAGGGATTGCAAAGAGTCAGACACAACTTAGCAACTGAACAACAATGATGAAATATCATAAAGTAAAAAAAAAATAAAATTCCCATTTAAAATAGCATATAAAACCCTAGAAGTAAATTTAGCCAAGGAGGTGAAAGACCAATACCCTGAAAACTATAAAATATTGATGAAGGAAACTGAAGATGATTCAAAGAAATGGGACAATATCCCATATTCTTGGATTGGAAGAATTAATATTGCTAAAATGGCCATACTATTCAAAGCAATCAACAGATTTGATGCAATCCCTATCAAAATATCCTGAATATTTTTCACAGAACTAGAACAAGTAATCCTAAAATTCATATGGAGCCACAGAGAAATCTTGAGAAAAAAGAATGAAGCTAGAGGTACAACCCTCTAAGAGTTTAAACCATGCTACAAAACTACAGTTATCAAAACAACATGGTATTGCCATAAAAACAGACACATATATCAATGGAACAGAATAGAGAGCCCAGAAATAAGTCCATGCACTTGTGGTCAATTCAGCTACCACAAAGGAGGCAAGAATACACCATGGAGAAAAGACAGTTTCTTCAACAAGTGGTAATGGGAAAACTGGATAACCATATCAATAAGCCAAAACAATGAGATTAGAACATTCCCTCACACCATATACAAATTAAATTCAAAACGGTTTAGAGACTTAAATATAAGACCAGAAACCATAAAACTCCTAGAAGAAAAAATACATGGAATACTCTTTGACATTAATTATAGCAATATTTTCTTGGCTCAGTCTCCCAAGGCAAGCAAAAATAAACAAATGGGAGCCAATTAAACTCAAAAGCTTTGCATAGCAAAGGAAATCATTGAAATCCCATGGACGGAGAAGCCTAGTAGGTTACAGTCCACGGGGTCGCAAAGAGTCGGACACGACTGAGTGAATTCACCTTCACCTTCCTTCAAGTGAAAACTGAAATTATGACTCAGTGGTAAAAAAGATGATCAAGAAACAATATGAAAAGTTCCAATTCTGGTTTCCTTGGTGTGTATGCCCAGTAGTGGGATTGCTGGGTCATAAGGCAGTTATTTCCAGTAAACAAGCAAAAGATGATGGTGACGATGGCAACGACAACAATCAGAAATCTCCGACTGAAAAAAAATCTGTTACAAACCCCTATTGAGTTGTTACCAATGTCCGCATCAAGAAAAGTCCCTTTAACCTATGTTCTTGACATTTCCTAGAGATAAAGTTAAAGAATGAGAAATGGAGAGAGATTCTAAATGTGATGTCAGATTTGAGGATGCTCTCTTGCTTACATTAGATGGCTGGCAAGGACCCAGAGGGATGGTACAAGGAGGAAGGAGGGAGGGGGGTTCAGGATGGGGAACACGTGTATACCTGTGGTGGATTCATGTTGATGTATGGCAAAACCAATACAATATTGTAAAGTAATTAACCTCCAATTAAAACAAATAATTACATATATATACAAGAACGTCACTCATAGTCCTCCAGTGTTTGTTCTTCCTTTCCTCCATTTCTTCTCTCAAACATGATGCCTGCCTCCTCCTCATCCCCCTGTGTGGTTTTAGATGAATATATAGTTGCCCACATTTTCCCAGCCTTTCCTCTAATAAGATGTAGCCCTGTGACTAAGTCTTAATGGTGGGACATCAGCAGAAATAAAGTGTGCACCTTTTGGATATTTTTTTAATAAGGAAGCGTTCTGCCTTCTTCTCTTTTTCTCTCCACTTCCCATTGGCTGGAAATAGTGACAGGAAAAATGTCTTAGTTCCAGTTGAGGATGGTAAAACCTTCCTGCCAGCTTTGTTCTATGTACATTGAAAAGTCATTTGAAAAGGTTAGCCTATGTCCTAATACAATCAATTAACTAAATTATTAATAGCATTTTGGAACACACACACACACTTTTGTGTGTGTAGTTATTGTGTTTTTAAAATTAAATTACATTTTATTCTTCAAAGTATTTTTCATTTAATAGTAAATTGTAAACATATTTTGGACAAGTTTATTCAAAAAAAAAATTGAATACCAACTCTATGCCAGGGAATGAAGATTCTAGGGACATAACAATGACCAAGGAGTAAAGTCTTCATATATCTTTCTTGTTATGTTTAAAAGCAATGTACATAGCTGTAATACATTTTACTTAAAAATTCCTATATTTATGGACATTGTAGCTATTTATGGACATTTCCCTTTTCTGTATATCCAATACTGTTACTGGAAACAAATATTTATTAATTATGAATAAGTATATTAAACATATTCTTTATATAGAACCCTAAAGTTTCCATCGCAAAGCTGTTAGAATAAATGAATTCAGCAAGACTGAAGGAAAAAAAATTAATATACAAAAATCTATTGTATTTCTATACACTAATGATGAAACAGTCAATCCTAAAGGAAATCAACACTGAATAGTCAATGGAAGGACTAATGCTGAAGCTGAAGTTCCAACACTTTGATAACCTGATACAAAGAGCCAACTCACTGAAAAAGATCTTGATGCTGGGAAAGACTGAGGGCAGGAGAAGTGGGTGGCAGAGTCTGAGATGGTTGGATGGCATCATCAACTCAATGAATATGAGTTTGAGCAAACTTCAGGAGATAGTGAAAGACAGGGAAGCCTGGTGTGCTAAAGTCCAAGGGATTGCAAAGAGTCAGACACAACTTAGCAACTGAACAACAATGATGAAATATCATAAAGTAAAAAAAAAATAAATTCCCATTTAAAATAGCATATAAAACCCTAGAAGTAAATTTAGCCAAGGAGGTGAAAGACCAATACCCTGAAAACTATAAAATATTGATGAAGGAAACTGAAGATGATTCAAAGAAATGGGACAATATCCCATATTCTTGGATTGGAAGAATTAATATTGCTAAAATGGCCATACTATTCAAAGCAATCAACAGATTTGATGCAATCCCTATCAAAATATCCTGAATATTTTTCACAGAACTAGAACAAGTAATCCTAAAATTCATATGGAGCCACAGAGAAATCTTGAGAAAAAAGAATGAAGCTAGAGGTACAACCCTCTAAGAGTTTAAACCATGCTACAAAACTACACTTATCAAAACAACATGGTATTGCCATAAAAACAGACACATATATCAATGGAACAGAATAGAGAGCCCAGAAATAAGTCCATGCACTTGTGGTCAATTCAGCTACCACAAAGGAGGCAAGAATACACCATGGAGAAAAGACAGTTTCTTCAACAAGTGGTAATGGGAAAACTGGATAACCATATCAATAAGCCAAAACAATGAGATTAGAACATTCCCTCACACCATATACAAATTAAATTCAAAACGGTTTAGAGACTTAAATATAAGACCAGAAACCATAAAACTCCTAGAAGAAAAAATACATGGAATACTCTTTGACATTAATTATAGCAATATTTTCTTGGCTCAGTCTCCCAAGGCAAGCAAAAATAAACAAATGGGAGCCAATTAAACTCAAAAGCTTTGCATAGCAAAGGAAATCATTGACAAAATGAAAAGACAACCTATAGAATTGGAGAAAATATTTGCAAATGATGATACCAACAAGGGGTTAATATCTAAAATATACAAACAGTTCACACAATTCAATATTAAATCCCCAAATCAACCAAAAGTGGGCAAAAGACCTGAAAAGACAGCTTTCCAGAGAAGACATACAAATATCATTCATGTTCAAAATTATATTTTGAAGAATGTTAAACAGTGCAGAAATAAATGTATTGTGTCATTTTAAATAAAAGTATATACATCTTTGTGTAATAACTCAACTATGGAGATAAAATACATACATGGAAGAAAGGAAATAAATCTCATTAAATGTTGAGAATAGTATCTCTCTGAGTTAGGATTCAGATGATAATTTTTCCTGCTTTTTAATATTTTTCCCAATAAGTATGTTTACTTTATAATGTTAAAAATAAACATTAAACACTAATGAAAATGACATTAATATGGACAGAATTTACGATAATAATTTTATTTGTTCCTTACCATTTGGATGAAAAGGAATTGTTCTGAATTTCACAACTGGAGGGACAAAATTATACTCTGATGTAAAATTTATTCTCAGTTGGAAGAATGCTCCTGTGATATAGAAATAAACATTTTTACCAAAGTGTCACATTAATGATAAACTGTAACCTAATATTGATGTTTATGCCTACAGTTTATCCTCCCCAATGTCCCTAGAGTTTCACTATATTAATAAGTAAATTGGATTAGAGGATGCCCAGACACCTCTAGACTCCTCACAATCTAACCCAATGTTTTCAGCCACATTCTCACCAGTCCTTTTCATCCACTAACTCTGTCCCTCTAATACCAGCCTCTTCGCTGGGTTTCTCATATTTACTCTCTGCTCCAGAATCCTCTCTCTTCAGCTCTCTCTAGGCTGTTTGGCCTACCTGCACTTCCTTCTGATTCTAAACCTGGTGAATTCTCAGACATTCTTCAGGACCCAACTCAAGTGTTACTTCCTTGGGAAGCTGTTCCTGACTCTTCAAGGCAAAACTAATCACTGCCTCCTCAGTATTCCATTCAAAATTCATAACGGGACATGTTATATTTTATTGTAATTATCCACTTACATGCTTTTCTCCCCTATCTCACTAAGCAAATGTATCTTGTTAATCTGCAACTCTAAGAGGGCATGGTCATTAAAGTTTATGGTTGCCTAGTCTTCTTGACAACTTGACTTATGGACATCTGTGAGAAAATCATAGAGGAAAAAAAAAGAGACATAATTGTGGGATTTTTCTGTCCGTAGGCATTTTGTTGGTTATTCTCTGAATTCGTGGAAGACTATTAGATTATATTCTCAGTTGATATGTTTTCCTATGTCTGCTTCTTAAAAACATGATAACATTAAGACTGGGCATAAAGAAAAATTCAAACCTGAAATTTCCATCCATGTTGACAAATGGCAAAAAATTAAGCCATACAATGAAAAAATTAACACATGAAAACTTTAGGAATTCTAAAAAATTTATACAGTGCAACCTTAAAGAAATTAGGCTAATAATATAAAGGCTTTTATAAAAAAGTAAATTGGTTTCCAAAGCACAAACCATGCCAAATTGTATCCTGTAGACCTTCAATGTCAACATCCCATTGCATCATATCTTCACTTAGAGGAAAGGCAGTAATACCCTAAACATCAAGAATTAAAGCAGAAAAAAAGATTAAATATTTATTGCAGTTTGGGAAATCAGATATTAGGTTACAATGAATTCCAAAAGCTCTAAATTTTCTTTTATTGATAAAAATTTTTGACTTGAGAAGATGTTTTATACTGACTTATTACACAGAAGTTAAGGTAGATTCCAGAAAATACATGCAATAGTAAATTTTAAGTAAATCATTAGTATGAAAATCACAAATGGGACAGGAAGGTCAAGAATGGAATATGTGACTTACGTAATTCTATAGACAATTTAAGATTCAAATTCAAAAAGAAAGGAATAGTTGGAAAGCATGTATTTTCTCATAGCTTAAAAAAAAAAACCGTACAGATGCTATACTAGGCATGAAGTAAGAAATTTTCATTAAGAAAAACACAACTCTAAAATTATGCTCATATATAAAAATAAAATTTTCCTATACTTGAGGCATTATTCCAGTGGAGGGACAAGAATGTATTACTGTGCAAAACAATGAAGACCCAGCACAAACCAAAAATAATAATAAAATTTTAAAAATAAAATTATAAGGGAAAGACACCTATGTGTTATATGTCACAGCAATTGGCAAAAAGTGCACTAGACAGGAAGAAACAGAACTCAAGAGCAAGGGATTTTGGAGTCAAAAAACCCTGCGATGGAATCCTGAGCCCAAATATTTACTGAAAGCTTTCTTAGGCTTAGGTTTGTAGCAGGTAAACAAAACACTACCTACTTATTTTACAATATTGTATTGATAATTGAGGGGCTTCCCAGGTGGTACCAAGGTAAAGAATCCACCTGCCAACACAGGAGACCTTGGGTTTCATCCCTGGGTGGGAAAGACCCCCTGGAGAAGGAAACAGCAACCCACTCCAGTATTCTTGCCTGGAAAAATCTTATGGACAGAGAAGCCTGGTGGGCCGCAGTGCATGGGGTTGCAAAGAGTCGGACACAACTTAGCCACTGAACATGCAGGCACAATTGATAATTAGTGAATGCAACCCTGCACCTACTGGTTATTTACTACGTGGTAGAATGTTACATTCAGGGATTAAAGTTCATAAATTACTCAGCACAGTGTGCTCAATACTGTTAACTATTATTGTGAAATCTAATAATTATTATGAAACAGATTATTATACTGAAATAGGTTCATTTAAAAAGTCTGTAGTGCAAATTAGATTTAACTAAATTATGCCTTGTGGAATAAACACAGATTAAACTGCTTTTAAAAACTCGTACCCCACCTCTCCAATACTCACCTCATAATTGTTGTTCTTCAACTCTTGGAATTCTCTTTTTAGCAAGATGTAAGCTCTGCTGTACATGATAAGGCAAAAAAATCCTCTGATGCTGTCCCCTCACTACTATCGTTCGCTCTGAGGCAAGTGATGAGGTTATGGGTCACTCTTCTATACCTAGTTAACTGACATAAATATTTGCTTTCTCGAGCTTCAGAATGCTGTATACTCCCAAGAAAGGTGGACCTATGTTGGGCACGTAGCAGCGACTTTCTTTTCTCCTCTGACTCTTCAAGACGAGGACTTCAGAAGGAAAACTGTAGCACTTTCTCCACTGCGGCGTGTCCTTGCGGCGCCAGCCCCCACAGCCCAGCCTGAAGATAAACGTGGATGAAACCCTGAGACCACTCGTGCTGCTTTTCCGTGAAGTGGACGTAAGAAGCCTAAGTTCAGGGTGTTCTTACCCAGTCATCGTCTCCGCTTCACAGGTGTAACTAACTGGGTGCCGGTTGGGCAAGAAGATGCAAATCGGTTGCCAAGCAACAAGACTAAACGGAACTGTAGTGGAGGTGGGCACTTGGCCGCTCCTCATCCAATCAGCGTTGTGGGGTGGCCTCTGGCAACCTCCGCAGCCAATCGTCCAAAAGGTTCAGTTTGAAAGGCCAATGAGAACCGTTGTTAAGGCCTCCCTATGTCCCCGCGCCCAGTGCGACTGCTAAATCCATCCATTTTGCTGGGGTAAGGGGAAAAGTCAGAGGGTCTAGCATTTAAGTCTAAGTCAGAGAAGACTTCATTAGAAGTCCTCCGAAATAATCTTTTCTTTTTCTTTGAATATTATACTGGTCTGCTCTTGTTTATAATAACATATGGCACTTGTGGCTCAGCTGGTAAAGAATCCGCCTGCAATTAGGGAGACCTGGGTTCGATCCCCGGGTCCCCTCCATTATTCTGGCCTGGAGAATTCAATGGACTGTATAGTCCATGGGGTCACAAAGAGTTGGACACGACTCTGTGACTCTCACTTTGATATGGCCCTTCAGTGGTCATGATATGTTTGCATACATTATTATGTCATCGAATCCTTCAGTTACTCTGGAAGAATGCTCTGCAACAGGAACTACTTAAAAATTCTCATCTCTTGCTTAGTTTTGCCACTTTCTGTTCCTTCTGTCTAGATATTTACCACGTTCATTTCATCCTCCCCCGCTCCATTTTTCCTTCAATCATCATTCAAATTTACCTTTGCCTACGATTCTTTATGAAATCACCCAAGACAGCTCCTTTCTTGTGATCCTAGAGGACCCTATATTTACCTCCTTGTTAGCGTTTATTGGGCTTCGTAGGTGGCTCAACGATTAAAAAAAAAAAATCCACTTGCAATGCAGGGGCTGCAGGAGACGTGGGTTTGATTGTTGGGTTTGGAAGATCTCCTGGAGGAGGGCATGGAAATCCACAGGAGTATTCTTGCCTGGAAAATCCCGTGGACAGAGGAGCTTGGCGGGCTACAGTCCATAGGGTCATGGAGTTGGACAAGACTGAAGAGACTTTGGCAGGCAGGCATAGCATTTATCAGCCTGTATCACAACTGCCCATTGCTTTCTTCAGCCAGCTGTGAGCCTCTTAAAGCTGCTAATTTGCCCACGTCAACTACAGAAGCTGGCATCTTTCCTCAGAGTACTTTTTCTTACTGTTTACTAATTTTGTGGAAAATAGGACATCAGTTTAATTAGTTCATTTCACAGATATTTATTTTGCACTTCTCATGTGCTGTGCAACAATTCACATGAAGTGACTACCTTTTTGGCTCCAGTATTCAATAAATAAATATACAAAAAAAAAACAAGTGTACAAAGCAAAAATCATAATTTCAGATCACACATACTATAGACAATAAAACAGTAACGTAATAAACAGTAGCTAAGGCTTCCAACCTTGATAGCATATTAAAAAGCACAGACATTACTTTGCCAACAAAAGTCCATCTAGTCAAGGCTATGGTTTTTCCAGTAGTCATGTATGGATGTGAGAGTTGGACTGTGAAGAAAACTGAGTGCTGAAGAATTGATGCTTTTGAACTGTGGTGTTGGAGAAGACTCTTGAGAGTCCCTTGGACTGCAAGGAGATCAGCCCTGGGTGTTCTTTGGAAGGAATGATGCTAAAGCTGAAACTGCAGTACTTTGGCCACCTCATGCGAAGAGTTGACTCATTGGAAAAGACTTTGATGCTGGGAGGGATTGGGGGCAGGAGAAGAAGGGGACGATAGAGGATGAGATGGCTGGATGGCATCACTGACTCGATGTACATGAGTTTGAGTGAACTCCGGGAGTTGGTGATGGACAGGGAGGCCCGGTGTGCTGCAATTCATGGGGTCACAAAGAGTTGGACACAACTGAGCAACTGAACTGAAGGGTTAGAAATGGTCAGGGAAGTCCTCTGTCAGGAGAGGGCAGTGAGATGATACATGATAGGTTGGATGAGAAGGAGCCAGTTATTTGAAATATTGAGGGCAAAGAATTCCAGGAAGAGGAAAAGATAACAGTTCTCAGTCAGGAAAAAGCTTGGCTTCAAATGGGAACTGGCAGGGCCTGAGAGAATATGGTGGAGATGTGATTTGGTTGGAGCTCTACATTTAGAAAGTTTGGGTTTTATTTGAATAGCAGTGGGAATCATTGAATGGCTTTAGGGATGAGAGTGTTATTCTCTACATTTACAAAATTACTCCAACTTCTTTGTGGAGAATGGATTGTAGGGGAAACCACTTAGCAGACTCCCACAGTCATTTTCATGTCCAGGTAGGGTAGTTGCGAAATTTCCAATAATATCTTCACTTTACTAACATTTGGCACAATAAAATGATTTGATTTTGTTTTAAAAAACAGAATATTAAGGAATTTTTCCTATGAAAACATCAACTGGGACCTGAGATTGAATTTTGGTGGGGCTCTCCTTCAAAGCCCAACAGATTTTCCCTTGCATTTATGGAACACTGGCAACATATGGTGGGAGCAAATAAAGAGCTGCTTCCATGAGAAAGGAGTGGGAACCAATTAGGGAATTTTAATGGTTTCTTCGATGATACTACGGTCTTTCATTCTGCTTTAACAGGAGAAATCTGTGATAGTAAATGCAGACTCTTTGTGTAAAATTTTGTTCTAGGAGAAATTCAGTTCATTCAGTGGCTCAGTCCTGTCTAACTCTTTGCAGTCCCATGGACTGCAGCACACCAGGCCTCCCTGTCCATCACCAATTCATGGAGTTTACTCAGACTCATGTCCATCAAGTAAGTGATGCTGTCCAACCATCTCATCCTCTATTGTCCCCTTCTCCTCTCACCTTCAATCTTTCCCAGCATCAGGGTCTTTCCAAATAAGTCAGTTCACATCAAGTGGCCAAAATATTGGAGTTTCAGCTTCAGCATCAGTCCTTCCAATGAATATTCAGGACTGATTTCCTTTAGGATGGACTGGTTAGGTCTCCTTGCTGTCCAAGGGACTCTCAAGAGTCTTCTCCAACACCACAGTTCAAAAGCATCAGTTCTTCTGCACTCAGCTTTCTTTACAGTCCAACTCTCACATCCATCAGTTCAGTTCAGTCCAGTCGCTCAATTGTGTCCAACTCTTTGCGACTCCACGAATTGCAGCACACCAGGCCTCCCTGTCCATCACCAGCTCCCAGAGTTTACCCAAACTCATGTGCGTCGAGTCGGAACACATCCATACATGACTACTAAGAACCATAGCTTGATGGCAAAGTAATGTCTCTGCTTTTTAATATGGTGTCTAGGTTGGCCATAACTTTTCTTCCAAAGAGCAAGCACCCTTTAATTTCATGGGTACAGTCATCATCTGCAGTGATTTTGGAGCCCCCCAAATAAAGTCTGTCACTGCTTCCACTGGTTCCCCATCTATTTCCCATGAAGTGATGGGACCAGATGCCACAACCTTAGTTTTCTGAATGTTGAGTTTTAAGCCAACTTTTTCACTCTCCACTTTCACTTTCATCAAGAGACTTTTTAGTTCTTCATTTTCCACCATAAGTGTGGTGTCATCTGCATATCTGAGGTTATTGATATTTCTGTCTGTAATCTTGATTCCAGCTTGTGCTTCTTCCAGTTCAGCATTTCTCATGATGTACTCTGCATATAAGTTAAATAAGTAGGGTGACAATATACAACCTTGTCGTACTTCTTTCCCTATTTGGAACCAGTCTGTTGTTCCGTGTCCAGTTCTAACTGCTGCTTCTTGAACTGCATACAGATTTCTCAGGAGGCAGGTCAGGTAATCTGGTATTCTCATCTCTTGAAGAATTTTCCAGTTTGTTGTAATCCACACAGTCAAGGGCTTTGGTGTAGTCAACAAAGTAGAAATAGATGGTTTTCTGGAACTCTCTTGCTTTTTCAATGATTCAGTGGATGTTGGCAATTTGATCTCTGGTTCCTCTGCCTTTTCTAAATCCAGCTTGAACATCTGGATTGAATATCCAGATTCAATCAATGTTCAACATCTGGAAGTTTATGGTTGAACTTCTGGGAGTTCATGGTTCACGAACTGTTGAAGCCTGGCTTGGAGAATTTTAAGAATTATTTTGCTGGCGTGTGAGATGAATGCAATTATGCAGCAGCCTGAGCATTCTTTGGCATTGCCTTTCTTTGGGATTGGAATGAAAACTGACCTTTTCCAGTCCTGTGGCCACTGCTGAGTTTTCCAAATTAGCTGGCATACTGACTGCAGCACTTTCTCAGCATCATCTTTTAGGATTTGAAACAGCTCAACTGGAATTCCATCAACCTCCACTAGCTTTGTTCAAAGTGATGCTTCATCCATAAGACCCACTTGACTTCACATTCCAGGATGTCTGGCTCTAGGTAAGTGATCACACCATCGTGATTATTTGGTTCATGAAGATCCTTTTTGTATAGTTCTTCTGTGTATTCTTGCTACCTCGTCTTAATATCTTCTGCTTATGTTAGGTCCATACCATTTTTGTCCTTTATCGAGCCCATCTTTGCATGAAATGTTCTCTTGGTATCTCTAATTTTCTTGAAGAGATCTTCAGTCTCTCCCATTCTATTGTTTTCCTCTATTTCTTTGCACTAATCACCAAGGAAGGCTTTCTTATCTCTCCTTGCTATTCTTTGGAACTCTGCACTCAAATGGGTATATCTTTCCTTTTCTCCTTTGCCTTTCACTTCTCGTCTTTTCATAGCTATTTATAAGGCCTCCGCAGACAACCATTTTTCCTTTTTGCGTTTCTTTTTCTTTTGCATTTTCTTTTTTGCATTTTTTTCTTTTTCTGTACATCCCCCAAAAGATCTGTACAGTGCCTCCTATACAATGTCATGAACCTCCGTCCATAGTTCTTCAGGCACTCTATCAGATCTAATCCCTTGAATCTATTTCTCACTTCCATTGTAGAATCATAAGGGATTTGTTTAGGTCATACATGAATGGTCTAGTGGTTTTCCCTACTTTCTTCAATTTAAGTCTGAATTTGGCAATAAGGAATTCATGATCTGAGCAACAGTCAGCTCCTGTTTTTTGTTTGTTTGTTTGTTTGTTTTTCTTGTTGACTCTATAGAGCTTCTCCATCTTTGGCTACAAAGAACATAATCAATCTGATTTCAGTATTGACCATCCAGTGATGTCCATGTGTAAAGTCTCCTCTGGTATTGTTGAAAGAGGGTAATTGCTATGATCAGTGCATTCTCTTAGCAAAACTCTATTAGCTTTTGCCCTGCTTCATTCTGTACTCCAAGGTCAAATTTGCCTGTTACTCTAGATATTTCTTGACTTCCTACTTTGCATTCCAGTCCTCTGTCATGAAATTGACAACATTTTGGGGTGTTAGTTCTAGAAGGTTTTGTAGGTCTTCATAGAACCGTTCAACTTCAGCTCCTTCAGTGTTACTGGTTGGGGCATAGACTTGGATTACTGCAATATTGAATGGTTTGCCTTGGAAACCAACAGAGATCATTGTCATTTTTGAGCCTGCATGCAAATACTGCATTTTATACTCTTTTGTTCACTATGATGGCTACTCCATTTCTTCTAAGGGATTCTTGCTTACAGGAGTAGATATAATGATCCTCTGAGTTAAATTCACCCATTTCAGTCCATTTTAGTTCGCTGATTCCTAAAATGTCGATGTTCACTCTTAGCATCTCCTGTTTGACCACTTCCAATTTGCCTTGATTCATGGACCTAACATTCTAGGTTCCTATGCAATATTGCTCTTTACAACATTGGATTTTACTTCTGTCACCAGTCACACCCACAACTGGATGTTGTTTTTGCTTTGGTCTGTCTCTCAGTCTTTCTGGAGTGATATCCCCACTGATATTCAGTAGCATATTGGGTACCTACTGACCTGGGGAGTTCATCTTTCAGTGTCCTATCTTTTCACCTTTTCATACTGTTCATGAAAGTTCTCAAGGCAAGAATACTGAAGTGGTTTGTCATTCCCTTCTCCAGTGGACCATGTTTTGTCCATTAGGAGAAATTATGATAAAGTAGAAGATAAAATTAAAGCATTCTCTGTTCTGAATTTTTAGACATTGATATTTATGTTGTACTTTAGTCTTGTGAGAATCAAATTTAGTATATTCTCATGTGCTAAGTTGCTTCAGTGTGTCAGAGTCTTTGAGACCCTATAGACTGTGGCCTGCCAGACTCCTCTGTCCATGGGGATTCTCCAGGCAAGAATACTGGAGTGAGTTGCACGCCCTCTTTCAGGGGATCTTATGACCCAGTGATCAAACCCATGTCTCCTGCATTGCAGAAAGATTCTTTACCATTGAACCTCCGGGAAGCCCCCATATATTCTCATACCTCAAATCTATTGCTAGCCTGCCCCTCTCCTTGGGACCTCAGACTAGTGTCCCTAGCCACCTAGTTCTCACCAAGGTGTCCTAACGACATTTCAAAGTCAAAATGTCCAAGAATATATTCATTACCTTCCATTCTCTCAACGAGCTTTCTGTTCCATTTGTTTCACTCAGTTTTCTAGCTGGAAACTTGAAGTTTGCTCTGACTCTGCTTCCTCTTCATGACTCTAATTCAATCATTTAGTACAACCAGCTGCTGTTCTAGCTTCTTCTCAAACATATCACCAGTTCCTGAGCTAACAGCCTTGCCATTGGTTGCCAAAGCACAGAACATCTTTATACTGCATTCTTTGTCTCCACACCTGCCTTTTATAAAACTTGACAGTAATTTAAGCTAACATGTAATTATGTAATTCTCTGCTTAAAATGCTTCAAAGAATCCCCATCATCACTCTAGCTTATTCTGCCTCCATCTACAGAGTTTTTATGTGGATCAACTTCTTGGGGTGTGGGTAGGGTGGCTGAAATTGAGAACAATGTGTCTGTGTGTCTATGTGTATAAATCTGTGCATATAGACTTTTGTTAGAACAGGGACCATGGAATTCATTAATTTAATAATAGTTTCCTGTGGTGTAAAAAGCATAAGAAACCATGTACTGTAGTAGAAAGAACTGAAGAGAGAAATGTTGCACTGCATTTCTTATGGTAGGCAGAATTCTAAGATAACCTCCAGATCTCCACCCCCTGCATAATCCTCAGGACTGTGAATATGATGCATTTTTCTTCTATGATTAAGTCGACTTTTGTGGCAGACTTGAAAAAGCAAGAGAGTACCAAAAAAACATCTACTTCTGCTTTATTGACTATGCCAAAGCCTTTGACTATGTGGATCACAATAAACTGTAGAAAATTCTGAAAGAGATGGAAATACCAGACCACCTAACCTGCCTTTTGAGAAATCTGTATGCAGGTCAGGAAGCAACAGTTAGAACTGGACACAGAACAACAGACTGGTTCCAAATAGGAAAAGGAGTACATCAAGGCTGTATCCTGTCACCCTGTTTATTTAACTTCTATGTAGAGTACATCATGAGAAATGCTGCACTAGAAGAACACAAGCTGGAATCAAGATTGCTGGGAGAAATATCAATAACCTCAGATATGCAGATGACACCACCCTTATGGCAGAAAGTGAAGAAGAACTAAAGAGCCTCTTGATGAAAGTGAAAGAGGAAAGCGAAAAAGTTGGTTTAAAGCTCAACATTCAGAAGACAAAGATCATGGCATCCAGTCCCATCACTTCATGGGAAATAGATGGGGAAACAGTGGAAACAGTGTCAGACTTTATATTTTTTGGCTCCAAAATCACTGCAGATGGTGACTGCAGCCATGAAAGTAAAAGACACTTACTCCTTGGAAGAAAAGTTATGACCAACCTAGATAGTATATTCAAAAGCAGAGACATTACTTTGCCAATTAAGGTCTGTCTAGTCAAGGCTATGGTTTTTCCAGTGGTCATGTGTGGATGGGAGAGTTGGACTGTGAAGAAGGCTGAGCGCTGAAAAATTGATGCTTTTGAACTGTGGTGTTGGAGAAGACTCTGAGAGTCCCTTGGACTGCAAGGAGATCCAACCAGTCCATTCTGAAGGAGATCAACCCTGGGATTTCTTTGGAGGGAATGATGCTAAAGCTGAAACTCCAGTACTTTGGCCATCTCATGTTAAGAGTTGACTCATTGGAAAATACTGATGCTGGGAGGGATTGGGGGCAGGAGGAGAAGGGGATGACAGAGGATGAGATGGCTAGATGGCATCACTGACTCGATGAACGTGAGTCTGAGTGAATCCACTTACTCCTTGGAAGAAAAGTTATGACCAACCTAGATAGTATATTCAAAAGCAGAGACATTACTTTGCCAATTAAGGTCTGTCTAGTCAAGGCTATGGTTTTTCCAGTGGTCATGTGTGGATGGGAGAGTTGGACTGTGAAGAAGGCTGAGCGCTGAAAAATTGATGCTTTTGAACTGTGGTGTTGGAGAAGACTCTGAGAGTCCCTTGGACTGCAAGGAGATCCAACCAGTCCATTCTGAAGGAGATCAACCCTGGGATTTCTTTGGAGGGAATGATGCTAAAGGTGAAACTCCAGTACTTCGGCCATCTCATGTGAAGAGTTGACTCATTGGAAAAGACTCTGATGCTGGGAAGGATTGGGGGCAGGAGGAGAAGGGGACGACCAAGGATGAGATGGCTGGATGGCATCACAGACTTGATGGACGTGAGTCTGAGTGAACTCCAAGAGATGGTAATGAACAGGGAGGCCTGGCATGCTGCAATTCATGGGGTCGTGAAGGGTCGGACACGACTGAGCGACTGAACTGAATTGAACTGACTTTAAGAAAGACAGATTATCCTCGGAGAGCCTGATCTAATTTGGTGAGCCCTTAAATGGGACTGGGCTCTTCCCAAAGTCATTGAAAGCATGAGAGAGAGATCCTCATGTGAGAGAGATCCTCAGCTGACTCTTTTGAAAATGGAAGGTGCCATATGGCCAGAAATGTGGGCAGCTTCTAGGACCTGAGAGTGGCTGCTGGCTGATAGCTAGTAAGAGAATCAGGGCCTCAGTCCTACAACCATAAGCAACTCAATTGTGGGCAAAACACACAAGTGTGGTCGAAGACCTGAACTTCAAATCAGAACACAATCAATACTCATTAGACCCTGAGCAGACAATTTAGTCATGCTGTACCCAGATTTGACCAAAAGGGCTATGGGCTAATAAATGAGGATTTTAAGATATTAAGTCTGTGGGCTTCCCAGGAGGCACTAGTGGTAAAGAACTCACCTGCCAGTGCATGAGATGCATAAGGCATGGATTTATTCCCTGAGTCAAGAAGATCCTCTAGAATTGGAAAAGGCAACCCACTCAAGTATTCTTGCCTGGAAGATTCTATGAACAGAGGAGCCTGGCAGGCTACAGTCCATGGGGCTGCAAAGAGTTGGACACGACTGAGCAACTAAACACACATTAAGTCTGTAGTCTTTGTTTTGGAGCAACAGCTAACTTATACAGCTTATTACCCAAAATGCATCACTATTGACCAAAATGAGTTATATGGCAAAAGATCAACTTATTGAACTAAGTTTGTCTGATTTAGTGTGAAAAAAACCAACTGATAGACATTAACATATGGCTTTAGACAATGTTAGGGGATAACATGGGTATGGCACTCTGAAAAATGAAGTGAACCATGCCTCATGCACAAGTTTTCATAATCCTAGGTGAGCAAGGCAACTGAGAGTCTATTTTATTAAACATTTGCAGAGTTACTGAGGCCATCTCCAGCTTTAACAACCAGGAATTCCCCTCCTCCCTTTTAAAAAACAATTCTTTCCCTAAGGAGTGGAACAGATGTTTTCATTTTACTTAAACTAGAAGACTGTTTTCCTCATCCACCAGGAATATGTACCAGTACAAAGTGTTAACCTCATTTGGATTTGAACCCCCATCCTCAAGAGCAAAAGAAGGCTGAGGATCGCCAAATGTCAGCTCAGCTGTGAGAAGTGTTTTAAATCATATTTTGACGTACGTTACGCTGTTAACTAGAAAATGAAGTGCAGCACACACACTTCTAGTAACTCTGGTTTCAAATCATATGATCCCTTCTTTGTCTTGAAGACCTTTTGATGTGCGTTCCCAATATTGAGTTTCTCTGCTTTTAATAATCTTATATTCCTTCCTCAATATAAATGTCATGAAAAATACTGAATGCTAATCTTCAAAGATCAAACAGGAAGAAAGAGGTAGGCAGCATAGCTCAATGACTTGAATTCCTGAAATTTCTCATTTAAACATTTTTATTTTAGCTTATAAAAGCCTAGGCTCAAAGAAATGCTTGGTTTTCCTTTGTAAAGCTGAAGTTGCAGGCACTCCCAAATTTCAGAATTCTGTTAACTGCAAACAATTAGGTCTCTCCTTGTCAAGGATTTGAGATGCAGAGATCTATTGATCTTTATATCTGTGTCTACGTAACAGAAGGGGACTCAGAATCAATATGTGCTGACCCTTATGTCATCTTCTTTGCTTTGGTTAGGGGGACTGAAAGGCCAGCTTTGCCTGGGTCTGGGGGAATTCCTGGGAAAAAGGACTTTTAAAGAGCTAAAACTGTCATAATCACTGGTAAGCGGGCACCATTGGTAATCCTATCTTGGGCATCAAGAATCTTTGCAGGGTGGGAGTTGTATAGACTGTTCTTTTTTGGAGGTTGGTGTTTAAAGGTTGGTGTCAGCTTGTTTTTCATGCAGGCTGGTACCCAAACCTTGTAAAGTTCTGAAACATTTTAACCAACTAGGACCTTAAAGAACCTTCCCTGGACAGGCCTCCCTCCATATCCTCTGTTTTCATGGTGGTTTAGTTGCTAAGTCCTGTCTGGCTCTTTGTGAACCCATGGACTGTAGCCTGTCAACCTCCTCTATCCATGGGATTCTCCAGGCAAGAATCCCGGAGTGGGTTGCTGTTTCCTTCTCCAATATCCTCTGTTTTAGCTCCTCTCAGAAGTACCTAGATGATAGTATTTGATGCAAATTTCCTGAGTTGTTTTGCAGATGTGAACACCCAACCCCTACCCCAAAGGAGGAACTACTTGATGCCTATAAGCTCATAGCCCCAGGCCTCCTGGAGGCTAAAGACTGATAAAGTTAACCCCCATGACCCCACCCTGTTGCCTCACCATCACACAATCAGAGACCTGTACACAAACTGATCACTGTTCTGCAACCGCCCCCCCAACCCCCACCTGCCCTTTAAAAATGCTTTGCTGAAATCCTTTGGAGAGCTCCAGGCTGTTCAGGGCCTGAGCCAGTTTGTCTCTTTGCATGGCCTTGCAATAAACCTTTATCTGCTCCAAACACAATGTTTCAGTTTGGTCTCTTTGTGTGCAGTCGGGTGCAGGAACGTGCGTTAACAGCATAATCCCCAGAATCACATAAGTTCAGTTCAGTCGCTCAGTCGTGTCCGACACTTTGCGACCCCATGAATTGCGGAACGCCAGGCCTCCCTGTCCATCACCGTCTCTCGGAGTTCACTCAGACTCATCTCCATCGAGTCACTGATGCCATCCAGCCATCTCATCCTCTGTCATCCCGTTCTCCTCCTGCCCCCAATCCCTCCCAGCATCAGAGTCTTTTCCAATGAGTCCAAAGTACTGGAGTTTCAGCTTTAGCAGCATTCCTTCCAAAGAAATCCCAGGGCTGATCTCCTTCAGAATGGACTGGTTGGATCTCCTTGCAGTTCAAGGGACTCTCAAGAGTCTTCTCCAACACCACAGTTCAAAAGCATCAATTCTTCAGCAATCATATCAGAAGAGGATTTTAGGGTTGCCTATAATGGAGGCAGCAGCCGGCGCACTAAGCGCAGGTGGTGCACTAAGTGTAGCCAAGAGCTACCCCATGTCCGAGGTCAGGGGCAGTGGCCTAGAATGCCAGGCTGCGATGGCGCAGGAAGGGCCAAGAGGAGCTACCCCGCGTCCAAGATCAAGGGTGATGGCCAAGAGGAGCAACCGCACTCCCGAGGCCAGGGCGGTGACCGGGAGGAGCAACCCCACGTCCAAGGAGTGGAGGCTGTGTCAGTGCAGGAGGGCCTAGAGGAGCAATTCCACACTGAAGGTCAGGAAGGGCGTCGTAAGGAGATAACCCTCATCCAAGGTAAGGAGCAGCTGTGAAGAGATACCCCACGCCCAAGGTAAGAGAAACC